>JARYHS010001695.1:0-41835 GCA_031002005.1 Vandiemenella viatica | reverse complement strand
TAACTTTCGAGCATTAATATTAAACGTAAGATCTGTTCAGCGACTTTCCAACATTAATATTGGTTCATTGTGGAAACTTTGCAGGCACGATTTTGCAAAATTATAACAATCCTGGTCAGAGATTGCGGATGCTTATCAAATTATTAAATATAGCTCATAGCCTCAATTATATAGTAATATCTTTGGCCGTCGTAGAGTCAGCACCGAAGAGCAAGTGCGTGACGGTGACGTCGCAGCGTTATGAACACACATACACAATAACCAAGCTTACCGTTTTATTAGTATAGATACACTATAAGGAAATTTTGTTCAAATACTCCCAATGTTTCATATCATTCGCGTATCTTTACTATTATGTCAGTGAATTTAGTACACAGCTGCGAACAGTAGAGTATGATCGAAACGTTCCTCGTCAACACGTTACCTGTAGCAGGAGTTTGCGCGAGCAGTACCGCCTGTAGACGGTGTGGGTGGCCATCCATCATGGGCGGAGGGCGATAGCGCGTTGGCGAGTGACTCGCTCCGACTGCCTCTGTGATTTATACAGCGCCGAGCGAATTCTGCCTGCCGAGCACTGCGTCGAAATGAACCTCACGCTTCCAGTGGTGACCGTTCCAATTAATGACAACTCAATGTGCTGAGTTCACATTTCATTAGTTTATTTACTGCATAATATGTGAAATGTCGTCTCATGTTTATCGTTCTACATAGTACTTGATGCTAAGCAGTAGCAGTGAAATATGTATTAAACTAGCCTAAATTCTCGAGTGGCTTGGATTTAGCAGACAAATAAGTAGACATCTGTGGAAATTAGCCAACGGTAAGGAGAGTGACTCAAAAAATGGTAGTTAATAAGGTAAAAACTATTAGAATGGATGAAAGAGTGATTTGCTGCGTAGAAGAATTTTTGAATAATCGTATTGATGGTTTACTCTCAGAAATTAGATTGTTTGCAGATGACATAATGCTACATAAAAGGATCAAAATGGTAGAGAAAAGGGTAATCTGGGCAGAATATCTAGTTGGATTGGTAAACTTGAGATGAAGATACATGCAAAGAAGAGTCAACTTATTAGAAATACAAATAAAAACTAAAGTTTGATTGTGATTGTAAGGTGGGGAAAGAATTGCTTGTTGAAGACTTGAAATGTAAATATTGACACGACATTTGATAACAAGCTTAACTGGGCAGATAAAAACACTATCCGACGGTACACCCGTGAAGACTTCATTTCAAGCATACACTGGAGAAGTCTCCGTTCTTACATGGGCAGATCACATTTGACAGGTAGTAGGAAAAGGTTTCAAAATTCTGCACTTGTTGGAGAGAGTGATGAGAGTAACTACGAGAGAAGTAAAGAAACTGGGTTACAAAACTTTGGTCAGATCATTCCTTGAATATGGTAGTGTAGTATGGGACCCACATTTTGAGTATAAAATCCAGGAGTTGTAGAGGATGCAAAAAAGGGCTGCTAGATTTGTTTCTGTAAATTACTGCAAAACGAAATCAGTAACAGATATGATAAAAGAGCTGGAATGGGATTCATTGTAAGACAGGAGGAGTGTGAAGAGGGTCATGGGAGTGTACAAGGCTTATATTGGTGATGAGGTATGGAAAAATGTTGGTGTAAGAATTAAAAGTAATGCATGGAAGGGAAAGGAAAGGATGACCATGACCTGAAGCTGGCACTCGATTGCAGGCAGAAGTGTGTAGGAAGATTCTCTTTTTTGGTAAAGATGTCAACGATTGGAATAAATCACCAAGAGAAATGATGAATAATATACGAAAAAGGTTGAAAGAATTTAAAGTTGAGAGAAGTAGAGGGCAGGAAAGGGGGAATATGGGTGTGTAGGCCAATTGCCACCGGAGCGTATGCTCCAATGCAATTAAAATTAAATTAAGTGAACGTAAGGTAGACTGACTAAGCAAGCAATGACATCGACGTCGACAAGGTATAAAGGCATAAGTAAAAAAAAAACAAAAAAAATAAAAAACAGAGAGACGAACCTGGAACTCAAGATCCTACAACGGGACATTCGAGATTCCATCTGAAGAGAGACCGGTGAGTTAAATCAAAGCGCTTAAGAACAGGTCACGTCAAATGAAACGCCATCCCCTGTAAGTGGGGACTTCGGGATTCTCCTATGTATGTGACGGCGGAGCTCCTTCCCAGACTAAGAAGCTCTCTAAAAATAATAATTCCGTGTTGTGATAATGACCTGGTAACAGAATTTCTATTGGCTGCACATTCCGCCTCTGTCATAGCCACCTTATCCTTACCCGGTGGCCCTACAAGGCACAGGGGACCTACGGTTTAACATGGAATCCGCGCCACGGATGCGTTCTGGTGTACTTCACATTAGACAGGGATTCGAAACGGGAACTTTCGATCTCCAGTCAGACGCCTTAACCACTGAGCCACCAAGCCAATCTAGAAGCTCGATGGACTATCTCAAGATGTTATAAGTGCTGCATCTTCTTTCTTAGCTTGGCTGCAACAACTGGACATCTAGTAGTGAATGCCACCAACGTTCTTGTATGTATTGGATATGTTTGTATATATCACTTTAATTGCGTAGCTATACGATAAATAAATAACCACGTTATATTGTTTTCGGTGGGTAATATTTATTATTTCTTCTCGTGTTTATTCCTTTCTTCATCATTGGTGAGTGATGGGCTTAATTTCCTTATTCATTGATACGTAAGTAATTTATTTATCGTATCGTGATAGTGATGTATAAAAACACATACAAGGAGAAACGTTGGTTGCATTGGTCGATCCAGTTCTATATATGTATATAGTCACTGACGTTAATGTCAGTATGCAGTATGTCAATCTGACAAATATAAGGTGAGCCGTTTGTGATATAACATTTAAAACTTTTTGTAACGTTTTCTTTGTTTTGGTTATAACAATGATGATTTGATATAAATACATAATGACTAATACTTGTCTTTGGGTTTATTGACAGGTAGTTATGAATAAGAACTCAGTTCCTTATTGCGTTACCATGCTTCTTGCCCAGTAGTACTTTTTAGAACATCATTGGTTAATGTCCTGGAAACAGCATTTGATGTGCATCTAGTAACACTTGGTACACAAACACGTTAAAATTAATTGTGTGATTTAATTTCCTTCTAAGCTGTTCCTCTTTTGAAAAACTGTACGACATTAATTTTAATTATCTTCGTGGTTTCAATTAACTCTTCAACGGCTCTATTGAGAGCATAGCGAACCATAATTATGGCTGCAAATGAACTCGTTTTCCGTTTCCAACTGATGTCGAAACCCCTCCGGGGGAGGCATTCACATTTGCTGGAACAAATTACAGACGATAGAGAGCTAATTATTTCCTAAATTAGGGAAACAAGTACAATGAGACTAAATTATTTGTTTTGAATTAATTAGAACCCTTTTGAAGCGTACGTGAAATGTTCTGCAGGTTCCTAAACTCATCTCTGACATTATTTTCCACCAAGTTTTATCTCACAGGTACCTACGCTAATAACGGACAATAGTTTCGTTCTGAAATGAGGAATGATATAAATTTTTTATGCAGCAATTAATTTATAAATGATTTTATAACAATGTATTTCAATTTTTCGCGTATTGTTTATTTTGTATTGAAAACTTTATATTTACTGTCAAATTTAAGGTGTGTCCTAGGAAATAAAATACTGCCTTTGATTGTAAAAATAATTGTAAAGGCTTAAAAAAAAATATCGTGGTAATATAGTAATAAGTAGATTTGCTGCAAACTGTATTCCAACTCCAATTTTCATCAGCAAAAATATCTAAAATTAACTCAATAAAGTCCATTTGATTCTCCCGCAAACTATTAAAATCGTCGTTTTTGTGGTAACTACTTTAACATTTGAACTGGAAAAGAAAATTGCGCGGTAATTTAATGGCTATGAGAATAATTTATGTCGTTTTTCCATTTAAACTGGAAACACTGAAAAATGAATGCAAATCACCATACAAATATTTTAATATGCGCACATTCCGATTGTAAATCTCTACATGTTGTACATGGTTCACTATCCTCATTGGAACATTACATCAACTGTCTTCTTCTGTAGATATAAATGTATCAATTCTCTTTATTTTTTTAAGCCAAAGATGATAATTCCTTTAGCGATTTGAATGACTTAAGAAGAACCTCATTCAGTTTAGACTTATGGTTGGCAGAGTGGGTGTGAGAGCATTTTCTAAATTTTTGTATCCGTTTTTGCACAATCGAGTTAGGACAAAGTTTGAATAGGAGACATTTATTGTGGCTTTTTGGATTAGTATTGACATTCAAGATTTTACGGCTATCAGCTAGAAAATACAGTTTTCTTGTATGTATTGTGGCTGCGCTGTATCTATTAACAGATATTCTGAGAATTCTACTAAAAATGTGAACAATACTAAGTATGTAATTAACGTTTAGGAAAATTAATCAGCAAGAGGTTATAGAACAATAGAATTTTTATCGTGATAAAAAGCAGAAACAAAATTTTTGAATAGAAAAACTGGCGTTAAATAGACTAACATAGACTATAATGGATTAATTTAGGTTTCTTTTTTTGCCAAAATTCATGATGTGTATTAAAAGTATTCTGCATATTTCACCATTTAAACCACCATGATTGTTTAGATATTGCAATTAGTAATGAAACAATGCGAGAGAATTATTTACATATGCGAGTATTGTGGTCGTTTTTTGTGGTCCAATCAAAAAAATGGTTACAGGTGTAGATCAGTAAAATGTAGAACTAATGCGACGGTTGCCACACCTTATTATTAGTAGTAGAAACTGATGCCTAAATTTTATCTTCACGCTAGGAAAGCTGCTTTAGAATCGATGGAAGTTTACCAAAGCACAAAATTATCAGTACAATTATTTTAAGACAAGCTACAAAATCCTATATTTCTGTCATCGCGCGCCAACGGGACTCAACTCCTGTCCCACTCATGTGTCTTTAAATCCAAAGTGGCGGTGTCTTACATAATTAACAAAATTGGTGATCTATAGGGATAAGTACTTAACTTCACATCACCTCAGACAGTGAACCTCTAAATTCTATTGCGAGATACCACACTTCTTAACAACTACTGAACATTCGTCCTAATTATGATTAACTCCATGATATGATACATTTAAATGTTGCAAAAAATTATTGCTTGTGTTGTGCGATTGAGAACGTTTTTGTGCTGTATATTGAGTAGGACCTGAAGTATTTTATGTAGTACTTGAAGATTCCTCCAGACTATTAAATTGATGTAGCACTTTGTTCGGACGTAGATTTATCTCATTCGCTAAGACAATAAGAGGAAAAGAAGATGGGAAAAACTTCTATTGTAATCTTAAAAGGAGTCATTTAACAGAACAAAGCTACCGCTTTTCAGTATTTGTTTTACGCAGCAGTAGCTTTATGATTTTTTTAAAGAAAAAATGTTACTTGAGATGAAATCCCGGGAATCTGTAGTATCTATCTGGACATAATATCGCGGTAAGTGACAAAATTATCCCAAATATTTTTAATAATACGCGCCAAGATAATATTGATATAAAAATGGTTAAAAATCGTTTTGGTTATTTTGTAATTCTGAAAGCGGTATTAATTTGCAAATGACCCTCGAAATTGCATATAACATTAACTGTATTTTTCTCCCTTTTGTCATTCTAACAGATAAACAACGCACGTAATGTAAACTCATTTCATTAATCACCTTTTGTGGTCTGTTGACACAATACCGTTTGTTGTCGTATTTTAAATAACGCAATAAAAGCTATCAGGTCAATTAAGTGCGTATCATTACGTTTGAAAATCATAAACATCGCAACGTTGGCGATAATTTTTTACAGCGGCAACCAACCACACAGTCGTGTCGAGCGGAACAAAGGATCAGCCCTTGAAAGTTCAAAGGCGGTAATAACGTTGCGTCCAGAGAGGTATTCTCTGTGAGCTACTGGCATTAATTACACTTATCAACGTGACTTGGAGGGTCCTGAGTCGGGAAATACGTTCCTGGAAATTACAGAGAAAGAGTAGTGTTAATTATTCCTTCTCGCATCCTATCCTTTAAGGCTCACAGAATGTAGTGTATGGTAATTGTCATGAATCGAATTAAACACGTAAATCTTTTGGCAGTATTAGTTTTCTCTTTATTAGGAAAACTTTCGTGATCTTTGCTGTACATGTGTGAATTTGGATTCTGGATGTAATTCTAGTTGTAGTCTTACTCTGAATAAAGTGCCATGACTGGTGTAAGGATACACAGCCTTTTAGGTTCTGAAGAGTTAGTAATTATGTTTCTTTTTTTTATGTTATTTCTGTGGGAATTGTTTATTGACAGTGGTATTTTCGATTCACTATTTTGTATCTGATTAATGTTAAACTGATTATATGTGTATGTTGCTAAAAGTGCTTTATATCGTGTTATTATTATTTCTTAAGTATTGTGTCAAAGAAATCCACGCGTCGTTATTACCAGATGAACAAAGTACATGAAAATCTCTGGACCATAAACAGTACAGGAAGAAGATCTTTGGGAAAAGAGAAGAGAAGACTTGAAAGCGGTATGCACGGCGGACCTTTAGATAAAGTGCAAGTTGTATGTGTGCACAAAAAGAAACAATAAATTAATTAAAATTAAAATAAAAACCAAGTGGATGTTTTTGTCGGTTATCTTTATTCGTATGGAGGTATAAAGAAGAAATATTGGCACCTTAAACACTAGCAAGAAGGTTAGTGAAAAGCACAAATATTATACGTGGCGTTCCGTGACAGACGAGATGCCATATAGTAAAGACAAAATATTATACTGGTCACTCCATTATCGTTGATTAATGTGAGGACTACATTCCATCCATACTGTGGAACTCGGTTGGTTTTCCGTTGCCTTCTCCAATATCTGATGATGATGTCTGTTTTTCTTCTTATGGCGACGAGTTCATTAGAGATGGAAAGGCCGGGGGGACAGGAATGGGAAGCAACTTGTCTTTCGTCTTTTGAAGGAACTATCCCAGCATTCGCCTGAAGTGATATGGGGAAAGCATGGAAAACTGAAAACTGGATGGTTGGTCGGGGATTGGAACCTGGGTCCTCCCGAATGTGATGCAAGATCGTTGCTACGTGTGTTAACATGACCAAGTGTAATTTGGTGTAGAGAGGTGAAAGAAGCGAATATACCCTTACGGCCTACTATTGTGACAGACTCCAAGGAAGCCGTCAGTTTTTTTCTTCCCCATCCCTTGGTCGAATCTGTTGCAACCATGCTATGTCTGGTAATCACAAATCGTGCAATATAAATCTTTCCGAAAATAAGATGATGAATATTTGTTCCCTCCCGGAAGTCAAAATAATTATACTCAAATCTAGTGTCAGGCTCTCGCGCATGGGGATCGTGTGTTCGATACCTGATCCAGCTATGCAGATTTCAGTTTCCCATTTTTCCAGAAAACACTTTAGCCAATGCCGGAATGGTGCTAATACTATATTCCTTCCTATTCCTTGTCTTCAATCTTCTCTAATTTTCTCGACGTCAACAAGCCATAATGCTCGAAAAAACATAGAAAACTAGGCGAAAAGTTGTCAGCCTCAAAAAATTGCTGCATATGCCGATTATTTTATGTTTTCGTGAGATGTAAATCTACAAAAATTTTCCGAGGAAGTACTTACAGAGCTTGTTGCTAACGCGCTATCTATGACCGAGGTTTAGAACTACAAATGAAAGCCCCGACACTGAACGGAAAAGTTAAACGTTTCTTCCGTGGTGCTATCGCCATTTGAATACTTGCATCTTCCTTTCCAATGAGTTCTGGCGCTTCAGTATGATTTCGTCATGTATGTCACTTCGCATGCCCATTTGTTCGTCTGTACCGAGCGTGGTGGGTGAGCGATAACGCTCTGGCCTCGCATTCGGGAGGACGCGGGTTCGAACCCCCATCCGGGCATCCAGATTTGGGTTTTCCATGGTTTCCCCAAATCATCCAGGCCACGGCCGAATTCCTTCCCGTTCCTTGCCTCCCATGCTTTCCCGCCTCCAATGACCTCGACGTCGACGAGGCGTAAAGACACAAGCGGGGAAAATATAGTTCGACCATCCTTCTGTTCTGCCAGTCCTTTAGTTTCTTCCCGTATGTCACAGCTTCCAAATTCTACTGCATTTCCATTGATTATGATGAAATTTAACAGGAAGATGTGTTTTACTGACTTTGAAATTCATCCGTAGAGAAATCTCCAAGAAAATTGTTAAAGCTAACGTCGTTTAATAGAGGGCATATTTTGTTTCTTCGAAAGAGATATTAAAATGTATTAACGTTTTTTATGGGGAGGACTTTTGTATTAGTTAAATATTTCATGAGCTCCAGAAACTGTTATGGAATACGATATGCACTTTGTGTGTCAGTTCTCACGCATAAAATATTTATGGTCACTCTGCGATTTGGGTAGAATGTAAATGCACATACAGGCAGCCGAGTGAGTAGACTGATAACGACCACGCACGTAAGACTTAAATTCCCCGTATTGAGTCATCTCTGGAGTATACCGACGACTATCTTCCCTCCCCATCCCAGTACGTAGGCGACGTACGCTGCAAAATGACTACCATAACGGCCTCTCGCTGCTCACGGAATGGCACCCCAAATTGAAAATACGTGTCTGCTAGCCGTAAATCTGGTCTCGCGCCTAGATCTCATCACACTTAAAATGTAAAGTGCCCGCAGAGGAGAGGGCCTAAATTTTAATCTACATTACGGCTGCATCATCATATTATTATTTCCTGGACTTAATTTCTTACCGGGTGCGAGGAGAGTGTTAAGGAGGGCAAAAGAAATGTCTCGGTTTAAATTACTTTTTTTGCCTTCTGAGCGAATGCCAGGGAATTACTTTTACTGCCAAGGAAAACAGTCTTAGCTAAATAGTTCCCACGGGCGCCATATAGCTGACTGACGTGTTCTGTCTCGAGCAGCTAAAGTTTTAATGGGCGGCGCTGTTTATGAAGGAATTGAGGTAAACAGCGTCTACGTAACAGAGTGGATTGCCCGCTATCCGAGGGAGCTAACTATCACAGCCTGCTTGGTGTCTTACACACCAAGCGTGGTGGGTGAGCGGTTAACACTCTGGACTCGCATTCGGAGGACACCGGTTCGAATCCCCGTCCAGAAATCCAGATTTCGGGTTTCCATGGTTTCCTCAAATCACTCCAGGTGTATGCCTGGATGCTTCCTTCAAAAGGCCATGGCCGAATTTTTCCCCATTCCATGTCCCCAGCCCCCTCCCGCTCTAATGACGTCGCCGTAGACGAGCGTATAGCCAGCGTCGGCCTTAGTCATTGCGAGGCCCTTGTCCTTTCTACAAAATATATTAACTGTAGGTATTTCTGATGATCAACGAGAAATGCAAACATCATAAAAATAAACTGAGTTTTAAAATATTATATTAGAAGAGTTGTTAAATGTTAACAAACATAAAGATGTCAAATCATTAAGGATAAACGAAGTTCATCAAGGCCTTGGAAGATATACGCACAGGGATTTAAAAATGATGTTTGCGCCTTTTCTTGAAACTAAAATATTTAATAAAAGCACAAGAAACTAACGAATGAGCTATTTCATTTTCAATTCAAAGAATAGAAAGAGCTGAAAATTAATATTGTGCCATGGATTTCCTCAAATATGTTTTAATATTTTTTAACCATAAAAAACTTATTTCTGCGGACGCAACTGTATTACGTGTGGCGGCAATAATTCTCAGTACTACTTCGATAGTGGGGAACACTTCAGTAATTCAGTTAATGTGTTTTCTGTTATTTATGTCATCACTTGAAACCGCCGTCGTTTTCGTCATACAGTTCTAGTCCATCAATATCAGCTATTTCTCCTGCTATTGTACGAATGTGAAAGTCAATAAATCTAATTAAGAAATTTTGATTAGTTAGTAATTAATATATACTTTACCATCAATTAAACAAGTTTATTGTTGCACTAACAACTGAAGATAAAATAATTTTTTAAAACATAAACTTTAATCAACTTGGATAGCTGCGCGAGGCCCCTCCAAGAGCGAGGCCCTGGGCGATTGCCCTGTTCGCCTCCCTTAAGGCCGTCTCTGCGTATAGCCATAGGTATATGTACTTTCTTATACAACACTTTCTAGGTATGCCTATTATTCTATGTCGTAATATACATCTACACTAATATTATAAATCAGAAAGTTTGGATGGATGTATGTTTGAATGTTTCGACTATCAGAATCAATCAACAAAATCTTCTCGGGTGTCCAGCCGGAAGGTGATGTAAAACACCACGTTTCGACAGCTAGCTCTGCTATCTTCAGTTGAGGCAGTAACAGTCAGCTTGCGACAACTAGAAAATACCTGATGAAGACAGCAAAGCTAGCTGTCTAAACGTCGTGTTTATACAACATATCCGGCTGGACACCGAGAAGATTTTGTTGCATCAGTACGCCGGGAAAGTCTGCACTCACAGAATCTATCAAGCTCAATTGGTCAAGAAAATTAAACGATATTCATTTCGAAGTTATTATATAGTCTGCGTAGTAACAATGGTAGTTTTTATCCCGTAAAAAGTAATAGTTCCTTGTCACTATGCGTACTGCCAACACCAAGGAGTCTCCTACTTCGTAGCCTCTATCGTCACATTTATTCTTTGTTTCTTACGTAAATCAGAGATAAAACCAAAAACTTTATGACATATTCAATGGCGTGTTAAGTTTAGAAGTGCGATAATTGGATGCACTAACAGTTACGAGCAGGAAATATAAATCGGGTCTTAACCTTAAATTTTTTAAATTAGTATGTACTAAATTTCTGGGAATTGGCAAGTAGACATACAATTCTGAAAACAAAAGATTATGTTTCCGTTTGCCAAGCATGTCTTAAATTTAGAATTAAAAATAATGTAAAAGAAAACCGTAACGCCATCTGTTGACAAACTATTAAAAATATTGATAACACCAAATGTATTCGCGATCTGTTGACAGACTGCATTATTAAAAATATGGATAACACATAAATGTATATGTTAAAGTAGAAATTGGTTGTTGTTTTTAATAGAACTGTATATTTTTATTTTACTTAGTTTTGTGGTTCACTGAATCACTAAAGATTCACTCCTTATCCAAATCATTTAATATGTTTTCATACGTTTTAGTGAATCATGCTAACCAAGTATAGTAATTGTCGCACACACAGACATTTAATTCCTTTAATTGACTGAAAAACTAATAGAATCCTGTTTGATTTATCAAAGATGATGAAGAAGAAACAATAAATCACTACATTTACATGCAAATTTCTGTTTTAAATCAAACTTAGTTGATCGAATCGAAATACCGACAAAACAAAACCAATAAAAAAATAGTAACTCTAAGACGTGCCGAAAAAAAACCTTTCAATAAAACGAAGTAAAGCAAGAACTATCAAATTAATCAAAGGTCAAAATGAAGAAACAATTAATTCATACATTAACACATGAATTTCTGTTTTGAAGCAGTATTGATTGATCTAATAGAGGGTAAATATTATGATAATTGTGTTTTTGCTATGGGGCTAAGTAAATTAATGTTATTACAATATGATTATTATACTAAACAAAAAAAGTTATACTATAACATACTTTCCAGCATAAAAGGATCGCGGGTTACTGATACTGCAAAATAAATTTAAAACATATATCAAACCTATTTTTGTCTATATAGGGTGATGATTAGTCTATTTTCAGGAAAATTCCATGTTTTACTGTTTTCGATTGCATCGTCGTGTGGATGAATACTTTTGGAGAAGTCATCACCTTTGTATCTGTCGAAGTAGGTTTTGTAAGGAAATGGTTTATAGTACTGTAGTGGTTTCTATTGACTAATTAAAATATTATTGTTTGCTTATGCATAATGGTGTTACATGAGATGGCTGAGTAGGATAATATTCTATTTCAACGATTGACTAAATACAATTAATTAACTTTATTAAAAAAATCAGTAATTTGAAATAAATAACAAAATTAACTGCAAATAGATTAGATTAATATCCTTGGTAAACTACAGGTATTTTTTAATGTAGGCTGCCCTTGAGACATGAATTAACTCATTGCATACCAGTGCTAGCAATATGAAGTAGTGAAGTTGTGTAAAATGACATAACAGGACACACTTATAAGTTAATGCTAATAATCCGGATCGTTTCAGGTAAAGAGAACACTTGATGGTAGTGAACCATTGATTCAAGCTATATTACCATCTCGTAGCGGCAGCCTTCATCGTGACATCGATAATGCAAGCAAAGTCGTCACCATCCTTTGACGACCAATGAAACCAGGTGCTACAAAGAATTCAGTCAAAAATTTTACATAAGCTCTGGCTGTGTCGCAACTCTAAGATTTGTTCGGACTTAGTAGAAATCAATCAGCCACAAGAATCGTTTGAAGAATACAAGTCATTGCTCCTAGCAAAGCTACCGTACCAAATACACTCTCTATGAAGTCAAACCGTTACGTTTCGTCTTCTGCGATGCTCAACTCGTTCCTCCAAGGAACTGCCTCTAGTTATCTCGGACCATTATAATCAATCAATCCAAGCTCTTCAGGAAGACTTGGTCAGACATTATTGGCCATATATGAAACAAATTTTCAATAAGTTTAGAATGTTTACCAGACGCTAGTTCAAACACACAGCCTTTCGCATCCCCTGCACACTGTCATTTACTTGTGTCCCTTCCACATTAACATTTCTGTGAATCCGTCTCCACTTCTGCAGATTTCCAAAATCTTTTTTTTAGCTTCCTTGAATCTCCACATTTAATTTATTCCAACATCTCTTCAAGCGATTATTTCGCTTGGATCTACTTTCTTTCACAAATGCGGATTTACCATGAGGCATGAAATCCTTCTCTTTAGAAATCACAGTGACAAACATTCACTCGTGGTCAAATATTCCACTTACTTTTTCGGGATTCACGCTGTTTAGATCGATGTATTACTACCGACGTTTCACCGCCCAACCTGGGACCTTCATCAGGGCTGTTTAGAAGTGAAGTATCACTTGTGACGGTTTTCACACCACTCCATCATTTATCTTCTCGCTGAACTAACGATCTAAGCAGCGTGAATCCGAAAAAGTATGTGGAATATTTGATTAACATGACGCCTGTAAAAAGGATAAAATATTGTATAATTCACTCGTAGGGTTTCAAGCTACAGTTACCCTCCCCCCCATGCCTCAGAGAACCCCTCACTTTGTGTTGACTACCTGCTAAATTTTTGGTATGGTAATTATTACTAACCGTGTACTCTTTCTTCACACGAGAGTACCACTCCACATTGCCTACATACAATTTATATGCACCTTCTTGCATAATCAATGCATTTAACTGTTCAGTATCATTTCCATAAATCTGTAATGAAATCAGATCGTTTCAGTTTCAGTGATTTATAAGTAGAAATGCATCAGTTTAACTTTTTACATCTACACTAATTTGGACTTGATAGAATACTCAAAGTTGTTAGCAGGCTGCTTTCAAGTTCCGATGACAACGGTTTGAATCCAGTTAAGGGGTCCTCTATGTTGAGCGTCGGTCGCCTTTGGCATACGCCGAAAAGCCAATACCGCCTATGTGGCTTTGACAAAATATGACTTCCGCACACTTATTTAAACGACCGTGTGGCGTCTGTGGTCTATATTTTTTTATCATACAAAGCCACTAATCAACACAAGCAATCACATAAGAGGCAAAAAGAGGTCTTGCCCATCAGGAAAATTCGACCTCAAAGAATTGCAGCTGGAAGTGACAGGGAAGTTCTTTGTTTGATAAACGATGACGATGCTATATGGTTGGATGAAGATGTTAAAACATCCAATGTTTTCTAACATTATTCAAATCGAGAACGAGTTGATTGTTATGCCAATTATAAATAATATAAAGGAATGGGATCACATTCCGCGTACACAAGCTGATTAAATTTTGTATCCTTAATTTGATTTATGTTTTGTCAAATTTCTAAAATGTTTGATATATTACAAGCTTAACTGAGCAGGACACATTGGACAGGTGGTAGGAAAAGATTTCAAAATTCTGCACTTGTTGGAGAGAGTGATCAGGGGATGTACGATAGAAATGAGGGAGTTGGGTTTCAAAACTTTGGTCAGACCATTGTTCGAATATGGTAGTGTAGTATGGGACCCTCATTTTACGTATCAAATACAGGAGTTGGAGAGGGTGCAAAAAAGGGCCTGCTAGATTTTTGCTGGAAATTATCGCAGAATGCAATCAGTGATGGATATGATAAAGGAGCTGAAATGGGATTCATTGCAAGACATGAGGAGGATGAGGAGGGTCATGGGAGTCTACAGGGCATATACTGGCGATGAAGCGTGGGAATGATATTGGAGTAGGTATGAAAAATAATACATGGAAGGGAAAAGATGACCATGACCAGAAGCTGGCACTCGATTTCAGGCACAAGGGTGTGGGAAGATTCTCTTTTTTAGGTAAGGGTGTCAGGGGTTAGAATGAGTTACCAAGAGAAATGATGAAAAATTTACGACGTTGAAAGAATTTAAAGATAAAATTTGTAGAGGGCAAATGTAGGTGGGTGCAAGATAGGGGGAAGATGGGGGTGTAGCCTGTGTTCCATTGCAATTAAAAAAAAATATTGTTGATTTTATGAAAAAAATATTTTAAATAATCTTGTAAGTGCTGTTTTAATTTAATAATTTATAAAATTAAAATTGCAAAATATGTGGCGTCACACCCGGGGGGGGGGGGGAAGGTCACGCAAATTTGACAACCTGTGAGAAGAAAGGGGGGAGGGAAGCTCCAAAAATCATTAAGTTCGTGTGACGTAGTGTTTATAGATGACCACTTAGCATAGTTTTAGGAGAATAATTTCTAAAGTAAGGGAAAATGCGTGGACGTATGATAAAATGAATGGAATCACATGAAGTAAGTTTAGGACAGAATGACATCTTCACGTCAGATTTTGACAGCCTCAGCAAATTGAGCGACCAAAACTAAACAATCGAACTAAACAATAACAACAATTGATTGGCCAGAAAGTTGCACCGTTGATGCAGAACTTCTGTTATAAGATTTTTCTGTAAGTAATGGTGAAATCTATTAACATTCACTGAAGAATGGCGCAGGAATATGATTTAATCTTGTGTAGAGAATAAATCCTAAGAAACGTTTCAGCCAGAGAGAATAATTACTTTTAGTTGCCATGGCAAATATTCAACTGGTATTCCTCCGAATTAATATTTAGATGAGTAGTGGTTATTTTGTCTGCGTATATTCTACAAACGTTTAGGATATCAAAGCAATTAAATGGATTTTTCCTAAAACAGTGGATGAAAATCGGTTATAGCCCTTATTGAGCACTTAGAGAACTAATTTTTTTACTAATAAATCAATGTAAAGTCGTTTTAGTTTCTATCATTTGTAACAGCATCTCACAAATATTTAATTTTATATTCAGTTCACAATTTCATCAACATTTTTTTCTGATTAATAATAATGTAAAAAAAGTTGTCATTCAGTTGGTTCTCATGTACTTACATGGAGTTCAGAAAAAGGACTTTCTGTATCTCCTGTACACAACCAATCCAATGCTCTCCTCCGTC
Source organism: Vandiemenella viatica (assembly GCA_031002005.1). Lineage (NCBI taxonomy): Eukaryota > Metazoa > Arthropoda > Insecta > Orthoptera > Morabidae > Vandiemenella > Vandiemenella viatica. The sequence goes on along the minus strand of JARYHS010001695.1, from coordinate 26,204 downwards.
ATTTACCAGCAATTTCCTGCATTGGAAGGCGCTACCTTTGTATGGTAAGCAGACAAAGGCTTCTAAGCTTCCCCGACACAATCTCGTGTAATCAGCCGACGAAATTTTCCAATTTCTGTTATCGTTCTTCATAGGAGATCTGCTTAATTCCCCCTTGCTGCCGTAGGGTGACTCCCCTTATATCCAGGATCGCCCAATTTTTGTACGAGATGAGATGCCGGCGCAGCATGTTGGAATTCCACCTCACTGGCGAGTGTTTAAGGCGGTGAGGCACTCACAGAGAAATTTGTATGACCACACAAATTGGGTGAGTCATGATGTCGATACCAGGTATGGCTCATGAGAAAGACGACGCTGTGAGGGAATGTCAAGACTAGAAGATACATGGCAATAGAACCTCAGAAGTTACTTTTAGCTGCAATCAATCAAAGTAACTCACTTTCATTTAACTTACGCTAAAATGAAAGTCTATACATCTTATAAATAACAATAATAAAAAAATTGTGTGAATCAGTGTGTATAACCGCAAGAAGTGAAATTTCTATGGATAGTTTAATGTGTATTTTTTCTGTATGCTTTTTTATATTTCTTTTGCACCTGAATTGACGAACGAAGCTATCTTTATTGCCTTTATACAGTAAAAGGAACTTTATTCCCGAAAACATATGAAAATCTATCAAAAAGTTAAAACACACTTTGCTAGATTATAGAATATTGAATCGAGCTTTGGTATGTATTTCGTGTTTGGAGCTTTTAAACCGGAGAACAACATGGAAAAAAAACTATCTGACAACCGTTCTAACAAACAACAGGATGCGAGTAACATCAGCAATATAGTTTTTATTCGTTCCAAACAAAAAAATTATTTTATTATGTAGATATTTACAGATAATACGTTTATTATTATTATTACAAGCCACAAAGCCCGTCAAAAATTAGGGGTTTATCGGAGTGTTCTTGGAATTAATTTCTTTTTTAGTTGCTTACCTAAATAGAATTGTTATAAAATAAAGATCAATGTTCTGTAATTTCTCGTCCTTTGTGACGTAGCAAGAAGTTTCAGTTGTTAACTTGAATGACCCCAGTGAAAACGAAGGATACTAAAAATAAATCTTAACAACTTACATTACGCCACGTAATATTAGTTTTAATTGTAGTTTAGGCCACATAGATAGCGATCAATTTGGAACTTCTTTCATTCAAATCAAATAATGATTTCAGTAAAAAGAAAAAGCAACTGATAATTAATATGCCAATTTAAACAAAATTAATACTTTTGTTTCAGTATTGTAGCAATTCATTTCTTAGAAGTTTTGTTTAAATAAATTGAATTGTTATAAAATAAATGCAATTCTTAGTGCCTTCCACTGTAACAAAAGTTTTCGATAGCTATCCTGGTCTAGGTTGTTTTTTAAATCTAACCACATACGGGAGTACTTTACATCGTAATACGTCAAAACGTGACATAGTGCTTATAACAGCTGCTTAAATAACTGAGAATAACTAAATTCAACGTGCTTTTGCTGTGACAAGGTTCATTTTTTATTCTGGTCCAGGCTGAATTTCAACCTAACCACAATTTTGGTTAACACTGCCGCTACTAAATCAAAGCTTCAATCACACACGCATTGATAGTGACGTCAATTTTGTTTTATGGTGATTATAGAAGACTACTGAAGATATTTTTACTCTGTTTTCACAGTTTGAGAGCTTAGAGTATGACTTAAAATGTAAGCTATAAATATGAGTTACATCTAATAATTCTACATTACATCATGACGGAGCAGAAAATTAAAAACTCTTCTGAACGTTAAAATTTAAAAAATCTGAAATTACTTAAAATCTAGCCATGGAATTTCGATTGTGTTTCAAAAGTTTGAAATCGTAGGGCCCGAAATAAAGTCGGTGGTTAGTCTCAGGACACTGGCTAAGCTTAAGACTGAGAAGGAAATTAAAATTTGATAAAAGCATTAATAAAGAAAAGTCTTTAATCTTAATGAATAGCCCAAATTTATAAAAATAACTGCAATCTCGATGAACTCATTTAAGCTTAGTATTTTTATCGGGGAGATGGGAAAGGATTTGCACTGAACAAATGAATTATTTACACAATTTAACATTTATTTTACCTTATCATAATTGAAATCTTTCCATAATGACTATTAACTGTTAATCACTTTCTGTTTGACTACACTGGTTGAAAAATCTTACAACATTAAATACTAATGCAGGCCCCATCTATAAATGAGACTACAAGTATGTCAAAATTTAAATGGCAACAAGTGAATTTTTTTTTTTTAAATATATTGTTCTGTGCGAACTCGTTCATTCGAACAAAAATCTTTTAGAGATTTGAGAATATCCTATCTGACAAGTAGTCTCATACAGTTGCTTGTACAGGCGCATTAATCGCATAGATAATGCAATGATCGTGTCAGCAAATTACCATTTTATGGAGTCTTCTGGTAGTTAGCGAAATAACTTGTAACAACCTTCAGTCCCAGCCCTTTGATGAAATTTTATTTTAAGAATTATGCTTAGCGAGGTGGGAGTTGATTAATTTTGAATTTGTGTGTGTTCGTCATGTGTATGAACATTGTTTTATGAAGATAAACTATGTAAATGGTATGTAATACGATCAAGGTCAGTATTATGCACGAAACATTAATTAAAAATTTGTAAATGTAATTGTTGATGTGAGCCACAATGTTTGGAGGACAATTCTCAACTGATGGTACTGATTTGTGTTGATAATTTTGTGTTTAAATGCATGTAAACGGTGTGCATGTAAACGGTACTAACTTTCATCTTAAGGTGTTTTCTAATGATTATGAGTGATTTTGTACAGTTTGTAATTATTTTTGAATGAATTTGATAGTTAACGAAATTTTAACTCTCGAGAAAAGTCTGTCGCCACTCTTTGTGTTATTTTGAATGTTTCTATGGAGTCTATTTAAACGCGTAGAGATAGCGAGCAAGTTGTTTGTCAGTCGTTGCCAGAATTTTTGTTTGTGGTTCGTCAAGCAGTCGTTTGTGAGTTTAATCGTTTGAATATTTGTGTATTTGCACTTTAGTATCTTTGGAGGAGTTTCGTGCCTTATCCACTTGTAATGGTATTATGAAGCTCACGGAGAGATAAATCTGAAAAGTGATTTGTCGGTGTTATTATTTCATGGAACTATTTAATCCATTCAAAGCAGTAGTTATTTAACTTATGGAGAAAGGTAAAACCACCTGGCGACCAACGACAGTAAATTGGAGGACAAAGCGATTACGAATTTGTTAATTACCGAAGAGCGTATCAAACGCCCTACACTATTTTCACTTCACTGACCCTGTATTTACCAGATTTCCTCGGTAATACAGCCATAGGCATCTCAATAAGTCAAAACTGACTTCACTCGGCTGCGAATGGTGAGAGACTTTTCCATACGTCTGTCTTCTTCGATGGTGATACAAAAGATGTCCGCTCTTGCTCAGCCCGTCCTCAGCCTCGTTCGGTGACCGTCGGAGTCAGTCGTCCTCCAGAATACTCCAGTTTCCGTTAAGATTTAACTAGAACATTTGAAAAGAAACCAGCGCGCGATGTTAAACCATGCTCATACATCTTTCTCATTTGACATTCTCTCCGCTCATATACTTCGTTCACACTAGGGATATTCACTAAACATCGATGCATCGTATCCATTCGATGTTTACCATACGATACATTGGATTGATTCGATGTTTTGACAAAGAATTTTTCTATTCGATGCATTGATTTTTTAAAATAAAAACATCGAATCAATAAAAAAGCTAACACTGGCTCATAATGACAACAATAATAGAAATAAAAGTTTACTAAATTTACTGAAGATTAAATTAAATTATTTAAATTTAAAATAACTTTCATAAACAGGTGGTGACACCTGTGAGCAATTAGCGGGACATAACAACGGTGAAAATGAATTTCTCTTGCGGTTGGCTATCCTGTCGGTATGATTCTGAATGAATAAAATAAATTTCTTAGGTGACTCCTCCTGTTTGCAGTGTTTACTGTGATTCGAAATAAGATATTATTACTCTAAAACAACCAAGTTTTTCCTGATACTACTCAATATTTTGATATAAACCGGATTGGGGCAACATCTGATTGACTGTTGTAGAGACTTATGTTGCACTGAACGTTTATTTTCGAAGGCTGCTCAAATAGTCAGTGAACAGATTGAAAGGAAATCGATTGAGTAAACTTTTGTTTCTGCAAAGTTTGCGTAAACTCCATTGGTGTTAAGTGGTTAAAGACTTAAAAGTAATATTTTTGACAGATTTAGACTTTAGTATTTAATGTCTGGCTTTTTATTGTAATGGTCTGGTATCGTAATAAAATATTACTCTTAATTTGTAGTCTCTGTTTCACTCAAAAAGCTATACCTCACTCATACAACACTACTTAACCATCACACAAGATCAAAAAATTATTTTTTAATGATGGGCGGAAGGTAACGCTCTGGCCTCGCATTCGGGAAGAAGCGGGTTTGAATCCCCGTCCGGGCATCCAGATTTGGGTTTTCCATGGTTTCCCAAAACCACTCCAGGTGAATCCCTCAAAAGGTCTTGGTCGAATTCCTTCCCGTTCTTTGCCCCCAGTCCTTTCCCTCCTCTAATAACCTCGACGTCGACGATGCGTAAAGCCATAAACAAAACAGCACAAAATCAAAAACATCATTACAGCTACAGCACTACACTGCTGATATAGTGTTCACACGGACTAAACGAAAGCCAGTGAACTACATATCTGCGTTCAACTGGAAATGGTGAATATGAAATTATTGTCACCGTTTCTCTTAGCGGTTTTAAAGGAACAGGTACGAGATAAATGAAACGACATTTGCCGACGAATATTGTTGGTTTGTATTTTTGAGCTAAGAAAAACATAAAAGTATTTGATGTTGAAAAAACATCGATGTTTTAAGGCGATGCATCGAAAAACATCGATGCAGGGTTCCGATGTTATACATCGATGTACTTTCTAGGTGGACACCCCTAATTCACACGTGACTGCCTGCCTAATATTTTTCTCCATACCTGGCCGACATCTCACACTTAACTCCAAACATATTGCTTTCCACTGGTTTGCGAATGTACCTTTAACCTCGGAGTCAGCTGTATTCCCCTTTAACCATGCTATACCCACTGCCAATTTTATAGATTGTAGTATCCATATCTAATTTTACCCACCTTGTCAGGTGTTTCTTATTAATAACTAGCAGTGATCCCGGCGTTTCCCGGTAGAGTTGGCGTTGATTTATCCATACATTATTTTTATTCACGCAATGAGAAACGTGAACCAAGCTTCATACAATTCACACCATCCATTTCCGGAATTAATGCAAACCTAGATTCAGCCGCAACTACCCTGAAAGGAGTGGGTTAAAGTTGACTTACCCGTACACTGTTGTTATTAGTCCAAAAATATTTATGCGTACCGAGCTTCATTGATTTCGTACCGACCATTTCCCATACTAAACTAAACGTTGATTTAGCAGCACAATTCTATGAGTTGGTTGGTTTGGATGCTTTGATACGGAATATCAGTTTTTATTTTAGTCCAGATTACATTTCAACCCAATTACAGCTAATGTTGCTGCTCGGAAAACCAAACACGGATCGTACGCGCATTAATACATACCACATCATACATAAAAATGTATCTGGAATTTGTCTGTTTATTGCAGCATCGCGCAGTAACTACAGATTTCGAATAGATTTTCAGAATCTGAAAGCTTTGATTCAAAGTTTTAATTTAAGGTATTACGTTACGACACATTTATTTTACAAATAATCTATCATTACCTGAAAACTGTGGAATCGATTGTGACCTAGTTTTCATAGTGTCAGACATTAGATATGTCTCATTATGCTTACTCATCTGCCGCTGGAGCTAAAAATTTTATCATTATGATACTTCATCTGGGACTGGACCTTAAAATATATTACATACCTGTAAAAATATTCCTTACTTCCGATTTGTTTCAGGGATTTGTGAACTGCGGTACTATTTTATTGTAAACAGAACGTTAAAGACGATTGCCAGAGATATTGTAGTTGTGCTGACAGAGATTGCGATAAAAGAAAATATCTGTTGCTTTTTCGTTATTAATATCTCGCATTCAATACGGCCATGTATGGCGTTTAAAAACTGATTATCCCGAATTAAAGGGAAAATATACTTCATGTTTTGTTTAGTGTGAAAATATTTATTATCGTAAAATTATCTTACTGTTTTCATTAAAGGATGTGGTCAGAGACATTGTAGTTGTGTGTTTACTGCGAAGCATGCAACACCAGGCCCGGCGTTAGGGGGGAGGGGGAGGTAAGCGGGTCAAATGTACCCGGGTCCGCAGCTAAAAAAAAAAAAAAAAAAAAAAAAAAAGGAATCGCCCATTTTACCCCGGGCCCGAAATTCCTAGCGCAGCCCTGTGCAACATCTAATCGTTCCATCTTTGGGATTTGTTACTACATGCTCAGAATTTCATTTAAGGCTCCTGCGTTATGTAACGTAAACAACTGAATTGAGATTCTAAGCTTTAAAACGCTGCAAATCCCATCGAAATCTGCTCAGTAGTTTCAGAGTTTTTATATGACAAATTTATCCGGTTTTCGTGTTATAGATATAGATAGAAGCTAGAAGATATGATTATTAATAAAAACATGGTGTAACACTGTTCACTACAACATAAATACGCTGGAATACTCCGTGATTCTGGTGCCACGTTAAAATAAGCCACAACATAGGAGAAATGCTGGCAATAAATACTCTGTAGTAATATCACTGTTTCAACAACACTCCACATAGATGAAGTCGCGAGCAAAATCTACTGTGCATTTACATCAGGGTGGGCTGGAACTACGAGATGCCCCCTAAACGCCACAGCAAAACAAGAAGGAAGGCCGAGCACGGTGGGAACAATCTCGACAGCGCGAAGCACCTTGCGCCGCTGCTCCTCGGGTCCTCTAACACAAGCACCAGGCGCTCCTCCCAGCATTATTTACGCTGCTGCGCTTCCAGATAGCGCTGCAGCAATTATCTTGAATTATTTAGGCCTCCTCGACCGCCTTGCCTCTCCCGGCCTTGCTTCGCCGCCTTATTTGCGAATCGTTAGCGACGTAGAGAGGCCCAGCTTACTGCAATGTACTGCAGCCAGCGCGTGCGCACGTAATATATTGCCGATAACGTCATCCCGGGGATTTATATCACATTGTTGTGTTGACTCTATGCATCCGCGAGTAATTTTTTTCCACCCGACTCTCCCTCACACTCGCACAGCGCTCATGCGGACACCTAAAATTTAATATCTGGTAGATAAAGTTCTCCACCGGGCCCCAACAAAAGCTTGATTTATTTTGTGCTGAGATAAGCTCGACACCCCGACCCCGTTTCACTCCCCTTTTACCCCTCTTGCATTATCTTTGTCTCTCAGCGGTTCTCTTCTGTGTGCGCTTTCACTCACTCCTCATCCCCGGTTTCATAATCTCTGTAACAACCCCTTCCATCACGTTCCCATACACCACTGATGACCTCCACGTATGCCATATCGTAGCGTCCGTCGCGACAAAGGTAAATGCCGATTTTGGGTCGACGTTTGCATATTTCAGGCTGTCACGGCGACAGTTCTCTAAAACGAGGCTCAACATATCACAGATACTGGCGGTGGCAAGGCAGCGTGTACGAGTTGGTGACAGGCGCGTTCTTCGATCGGATATTCGTGGACGTAGTCCTGTCACTCTGTGAAAATCTGTCACAGGTACAAATGCTACACTTACGTAGTTACACGCTATATTACAACAGGAAATACATGTCACAAGACGATCGTGGATTTCCAGTTGATTCATCTTGTCTTTTTATCTTATACCAATCGATGGTAAGATCACACAGTGAGAACAGTACTGATGTAATGATTATATAGATATATAAACATGTTTATTCTTTAATTCCGGTGTCAAAACATTGCTTGTTTGCATTCAGATTCGTTGACGACATTTTTCTGCATCTACTAAAATTTAAAACTTTATTATATTCATTATTAATGCTATTTGAAACAAATAATAAAAACGTTCCTCCAATTTTTTAATTGTTTTAAAAAAGAGGAATAAATGAATTTCTCCGAATATAAAATTTTTAATGTTTAAGTTATAAATTGAGTTTTTATTTTGCACTGAATCAAATGGTTTTGACATTTTTAAATCAATTATCTTTTTCTTTTCTCCTTCTATTCACTCGATATTTTCAATAAACACACATGCATCCACAAACAAACACAATAACGAAACGATTTAGAAACAAATTTAATTTTTGTGTGTCGTATTGTAATTTGAAAATATTTAAAAATCTATAACCTTAAAATAATTACCAGTGAGCAAAATGTTCTTTTTCTGTGAAAAAATTGGACATATTTTATTAAATTAAATAGTTAAATGGTTAGTATGAAGTACAATGAAACTAGTTGGTTTGGACTACCAAACTATTTTTGCTTCTGATATGTAGCCCTTGATTAAAGGAAATGGAAGGTTGTCTAAGATTTTTTACCGACTGTTTAGTAAAAGATTCACTGTTGATGTACAATTACGCTAGTTAACCACGGTTAACAGTGACAGTTGAGGATACTCCAGTAGTTTAATAGATGTAATTTGTATCTCCTTCACTAACGTCATTTGCTCAAGGGTAACGAAACAAAATGGATTCCGTAAATATGTTTGGGATTGGTGCCATCTTTAGATTTTAGCCGTGTTATAGGCTATCTGTCATCAATGTTCTTGAAACTTATCAGCTTCTTCATTTAAAGCATTGGGTGCATAATGGCAACCCTTAACTTCAATGGGCGTCTCAACATTTTGCTCCAAATGTTGTTTGTTTCAACCCATATGGATTAAATACGTTTCCAGGATTAGTGGATGACATATGCCTAATATTGTAATCTTGGTTGTCCGGGTTGAACCGCGTCAATTTGTCGAAACCTAACGTTTCGGCCATCATTTTGTGGCCTTCTTCAGAGTACTCAAAAATGATGCCCGAAACGTCAGGTTTCGACAAATTGACGTGGTTCAACCCGGACAACCAAGATTACATTGGCAACGACCGCGGAAGTCTGCGCACCCATATGCCTAATATTGTTGACAATTTGGCTAGTGTATTGGTTAGTTTTTGTTTACTTTTAAGGTAATATGTGATTCAGTGTACATCAGTTGGACTAGCTTTTATCGTCCATCACACATTTCTTACTAAGCAGTTACACGCTCTTGTTATCATAAAATCAATGATATAGAATTTTCTATTGGAAAAAGCAATAACAATTTTTTCTGTTGTTTTCTCATTACACGATGTAAGCTATCTATACGTATTTGGTATTGCCCATTTTGGTATGAGTATGCGTTCTTTCTCGTATTTATTCCCACTCCAACATTACTATTGAGAGTTTCTGGCTGAGCAGCCAGTTCATTAAATTCCTTGTTACCATAAGTCCAACAGACTTCTTTGTGTTCGACAATCTGTAATACGCTCTTAAACTGTAGTTCTGAATCGATGAAGCCCGTATATAGAGTCCAGCAGCTGGAAGAATGTTTTATTTTATGGCAGAGCACTGGTTTCAATACAGTGAGTTTGCAAATATCTACTTTAAAAAGGACTTTAAATGGTTTGCGTGGCTGACTAATCTTTGCCGGTAAAATTCAAGCATACATAGCTGTCTCACATTAACGAACACACAGTTAGCGTCCAATTCAAAGACTAACAAGAAGACTCGAAGGATTGTCTGACCTTCAGTGCAATGTGATTACAGTTAACATCCCCTTTTTTCTCTCAACTACATATCATTAACAGTTTCCCTAATCAGTTTCGTCCATAAAATATTTACTAGCTGAGCCGGTCACGCGTTGCTGTGACTTAGTAACTATAGTATGTTGGATTAATGTTATTCTATACTTCCTAAAGTAGTCAAATTAATATTCACTAATAAAGACAAAAACATTGTGGTCGATTTGGAAATTCAAATGTAATTGGTAAAGAGTTACGGAAAGTAGAAATTAATGACAAACAATCATAAAAAAATTAATTTACATTTTATTAGAAATTACTTAATTGATATTATATAAAAATTGATATTTATAAAATAAATAAATTAATTATTTTTTATTTATTTATATGAACTGAAACTTCAGTTTTATAATTGAGGCCTATGAAGTTGATTTTTAAACATTTTTAATAATTATTTTCAATATTTTAAATTATTACAATTTATAATTTTAATTTATCTAAGCGCTAATTAGTGGACCATATTTTTAGTTAGCCTGTCTTTGCTAATACATATATATTTAATGGTTTCCCTACACGTGAGCAGGAGATATATAGTTGCCCATGGGAGAAATACGTATTTTCCAAATCCAAGACGCAAACGGACATTGTTTGGCCTTGTGATTTATTTATTTTCATAGCGAAAGCCAGACGAATCCAAAATTGAAGCCTATTAAATGATATTGGATATTCTGACTGTATCATTGGAATACGTGGCAACAGGACGATTTCTCCTTTAAACATTCCAGTCAAAATAGTTTCTTCAAGAACATTTCCGGTGATCCTATTGATCACCAAACGTGTACCGTTGCATAATCTAGGTGGATTCAAATTACGAAGAAGAATATTCGGTGAACCAATCTTTAACCGGAGATTGTGTGGCAGCATTCCTGTTATATCCAAAGAGTTTAAAAACTCGTTTGGAAAATTTATGGCTTCATTTTCATCTGCAATAGTATCTATTGATTTAAAAGACATCAGATCACCTGGCAACAACTGTCGTATCTGGAAGTTAATTTCGTTGACATCAACATTTTTTGCTGCCAAAATAGCACTATTACTGATCCAATTATGATCTAAGTAATTATTTGATATATCCAGGAACACACGATGAGTTAGATCATTTTTGAGTGAACAACAGTGCAGAATTTGTCTGGCAATTTAATGTATTGTGTATTTCGTTGCAGTTCCATTTCACCTTTTCCAATATCCAGCAATTGCTTACAAAATACTTGTGCCGATAGATCATTTTGCAACTGTACTCGCATGTTCATGGCCAATCAAAGTGTTTCGACATTCCGCCATAAAAACGATTGTTTTAAACATGCGTTAATGTCGTCGGCAAAAGTAGAGCGAGGAATCACTGGTAATGTCTGTCGGAAGCCACCAGACAGTAGTAGGACAGTACCACCGAAAATTTTATCGTTACATTTCAAATCTTGCACAGTTCTATGAAATGCATCGAGTGAATGTTTATGAGCCATAGTACACTCATCCCAAATTATAATTGAACTCTTTTGGAACACTGCAGCCATTCCACTTTTCTTTTTGATGTTTACACATTGCGTTTGGTTTGTTATGAGGGCAGCTTAAATGCTGAAAGTGCGGTTCACCCACCATCTAAAAAAGTGGCAGCAATGCCTGACGATGCAATTGCCAATACAATTTTCTGTTGCGACCGTAACTTCGCAAGGATCAGCGATATTATAAATGTCTTACCGGTTCCACCTGGCGCGTCCAAGGAAAAAAAAAAACCGCCTTGTTCAGCATCAACAGTCAGCATAATCCGATTATAAATATTTTTTTGTTCTGCTGTCAGTATTGGCTCATTATTCGCAATAATTGTCGGTCGATCAGGTGACGGCATACCATAATGGTTAAGTGGCAAATGTGAAATTAAAATACATAAATCTTCGATTAACACTAATGCTTCATTAATCATTATTCATCTCTGGTGTGAAATCTAGATTTGGAGATTGGTTTTTTTTGTTTAACTCGGTGTAGTATATCTTCAGTCATACTGTTTTTATATTTTTCCCACAAACTCGAAGATTGTGTTGGATAACATGTTGTCAAAATAATTGCAAACAGTTTGACGAATACTATTCGACGTGGCTGTTAACGCTGCATCAGCAAGTGTCAGGTACCAATGATTGACGTCTACCAGCAGCTGCAACTCGCGACATGAATCTTGACATGTGTTGGACACTCGACCATTAACTGTTCGTAAAAATTCGAAAGAAGCTGGTCCGAGAACATTCACCAATAACAAACGCTGAAAGAAACATTCAGGTTGTTTTGGATGCACTGTGTAAAGTCGTCCTAATGTCTTGGCTTTGAATATGCCTGCGATCGAAGGATGTGGTTACGTGGCTACCATTTTTTTCCTAATTTGTTCTAGGAAAATAACTTGGAACATCGGTATATAATAATGTTTTTGCGAATTGGCGGAACACATCAGATTTTTGACACAACCTGTGAAAAATTCAGTTTGTGGTTTGTCGTTTTTGATGGCTCAAGAACGGATTTTAACTTCAAGCCAAATCAAAATGTGAGAATGAGGCAAACCTCGCTTTTGCCACTCAGTCAAATACAGATAGCAACGTGTGTTACCGAAAACCGAATGTTTTACGATTAAATCAATCAATGATTTTAATTTTGTTTGAACACACGTGCCATGACATCATGACGATGTATTGATTGATGGCCTGGTAATAGCCAAGTTTGTATTTCCTCCCAATTCGGATTATAGGTAAATGTAATAAACAAATCTGGACGAACATAATGACGTACATAAGTCATAGCATCTTGTGTATATTCCTGCATGTTCCGTAGACGGCCGATGTAGCTTGAAGGTAAAATAAATGCATTACCGATATCATTGGCGTTTAAATTTTCATAAATATTGCCGATAACAGTATCTCGTAAGAGGATGTATTCCTTCCATCGTAATTTAGCCTGGTTGTATCGAATAAATCGCAAATGCTTGTTTTCAAACTTTGAGTATATATCCACGACGTATTGATGGCACAGTTGACGATATCGAAGGATATAGTTATCCTAATTACGCCTAACCATCAATCGGGGGACGTAGTACTTCATTGAAGTAACGTTTTTTATTTGTTTTATTACCTGAAAAAAGAATAAATTAAATAGTAAAAAAAAAGTATAAGAAATCAATATGGTGGGCCCACTATAATTCGGCCACTGGTCGGAATACCGCGGGTGTACTGTACTAATAAAATAACGAATTAAATAGTTGAATATTAAATTTACCAGCAACTGGATCACACTGTTTGATGTTGATGTGAAATTCATCCTGCCCTTGCCAGAATATCAGTGGATACTGGAGTGCGTCATACGAACGGTGTAGATCCGAAATTATACTAACAGTTCTATCTTGACGTGTGACTTTAATCAACAGAGTCACCAACCATAAAAACTGCAACTTCATCTACGGTTGGCGCGTTGAACCTGCCAGCGTGTTCTCCTGATGGTAATTTGTCAGCTTTGATGACAATTTGATAGTTATCATTTTTTAAATCGTGGCGACACAATTGAATAAGTTGATTATTATTTTCCAAAAAATTTTCCAACAATACCACAATTGCTCTCTCTTCTGCTTGTTCGATGAAATTATACTGGCACCTAGTTTTTCAAGCGTTCCTCACAATTTACAATAAATTTGGAGAAACTTCGGGTCATCGTTTGGCATCGGTATCAACGACCCAATCTTATGGTACACCTGGCCACATATTTTGAATTTAGTTTCAAAATGACGTCCATCAGATGTGAGATTGCAAATTTTTGTTGCCCCAAAAGACGTCATCTGGAAGCAAGAATTGAATTTGCGTGTCTTGCGCAGAAACAATTTCGAATCGTTTGATTCGCTCAGCAAGAAGGATTGTAAATGTTCTGGCGGATTGGGTAGCGGTAATTATACAACTTATCCTGATGCACAACACATGCCGGCTGCTACATTGCGGAATTTCAACGCTTGATAATATTGGCATATTTTGTTCATTGCACCGATTGCAATTTAGGATGTGCAGAATAATCAATGGCTGGTGCATAATGGAACGCAAGGCGAACAAATGATACACGTGTTAAAACACGGCTGATTTGCTGGCTTTCTCGTTCTCTCTCTCTCTCTCTCTCTAAATGTAGCTATGTGCTGTTCTCGTGCCGCTCTTGTTGTCGATATATTCTGTCACAGACGTTCATCACGCTGTTCTTGAGATTCTTCCATACGACGCTCAGCTGTCCTGATTCTTTGAACTTCCTTACTTGCCGCGATTTGTGTTGCTGAGTGATGAGCTCTCTCGTCGTGCGTCGTGCCTCTCTGCTACACGCATTGTCGAGGTTAGATTCTTTGGCGACATTTCACTGAAAAATATTTGAATTACAACAAAAAGTGCCTTTCTGAAAGCCTTAGATTAAGACACTATAATACAGTGGTGAAACCGGAATTTTTTGGTCCATTGAAAAATACAGTAAAATGGAAGTTAAGAACTAATGAGGAAATATAAAATAACATTGAAAAAATAACAGAAAAAGAAGAATGATAATTTTTTTGATACATTTATAGCATGGATGACACCAGGCTTTCAAGAGGTTTAGAAAGATTTGAAACGAAATAATACCGGTGAACTGTATGGAAAGAAATTTTTTTCGATAGCAGACTTTGAATATGGCAGGATTCAAAGGTAGAGAGCAGTGCAATAATGAAGGTGTACTAGGGAAGAAGAAAGAAAAAACAACAGGAGAGGAATTGAAATTGACACGTGGTCTCTAGCTGACCATAACAAAAAGAAGAAGAAAAATGATAAGCTAGCGAGAAATACTTACACGAATCGAATTTATCGTAACGTTTTCTTCAATATTATATTCATGTGTGTAGTTACTTTGTCGTTAGGTATAATGACACACAAACGATGAACAACAATACAGTATAATTATAACACAATACACAGCACAATTAAAATTGAAAAAACTCACACATAGGGCGTGGAATAGACTGTAGCATAAATAAATCGAAATACAACGCCATCTACTGGATGGTTCGATAAATTAACACACCGCCATCTGTTAGGAATAAACTGTAGCATAAATAAATTGAAACAGAACGTGATCTACTGGATGATTAACCAACCTAGCTAACGAAGTGTTGTATCGATAAGTTAATACATCGCCATCTGTTAGAAACTTATGGAACTATAATAATAATTTCGTGTGGTCGTAATGACCTGGTGACATGGTTTCTACTGGCTGGGCATTCTGCCCCTGTCGTAGCCGCCTTTACCTAGCCCGCCCATCCTGCCTTGTACAGGGGACCTACATTTTAACGTCGAATCCGAACCACAGTACCGTCCTGGCGTATATCACCTCATACAGCATGCTGCGCCGGGGGTTAATGCCGGGTTAAGTGTCTATAAAAATCCCTGCCGAGACAGAGACTCGAACCGAGGACCTTTCCACCTCCAGTCGGATATCCTAACCACTGAGCCAGCAGACCGCAGAGCATTGGAGGCTTACAAATAATTACAAACAATTGTCCTATGACAAATATTTAAAGAACATTTATTTCACAAATAATAAATATTGAGGTCTATAATCCAGATAAAAACTATCCTATCTTTTAAGTTGGACTGAATTACACACAGTAAACCAAATTTCATCTAAATCGGTTATGTAGTTTCGGAGTTCATATCGTACGAACATCGTGACACGAGATTTTTATATACTAGCTGACCCGGTCACGCGTTGCTGTGACTTAGTAATTATATTACGTTGGATTAATGAAATTTAAGTTTTATTAATGAGGCCTATGAAGTTGATTTTTAAACATTTTTAACAATTATTTTCATTATTTTAAATTATTACAATTTATAATTTTAATTTATCTAAGCGCTAATTGGTGCACCATATTTTTAGTTAGCCTGTCTTTTGCTAATACAAATACCTACACGTGAGCAGGCGACATATAGTTACCCATGGGAGAAACACGTGTTTTCCAAATCCAAGCCGCAAACGTACATTGTTTGGCCTTGTGACTTATTTATTGTCATAGCGAAAGCCAAACGAATCGGAAATTGAAGCCTTTTAAATGGTATTGGATATTCTGACTGTATCATTGGAATATGTGGCAACAGGACGATTTCTCCTTTAAACATTCCAGTCAAAATAGTTGCTTCAAGAACATTTACGGTGATGCTTTTGATCACCAAGCGTGTACCGTTGCATAATCTAGGTGGATTCAAATTACGAAGAAGAATAATCGGTGAACCAATCTTTAACCGGAGATAGTGTGTTAGCATTCCTGTTATATCCAAAGAGTTTAAAACTCATTTGGAAAATTTATGGCTTCATTTTCATCTACAATAGTATCTACTGATTTAAAAGACATCAGATCACTTGGCAAAAACTGTTGTATCTGGAAGTTAATTTCACTGACATCAACATTTTTTGCTGCCAAAATAGCACGATTACTGATCCAGTTATGATCTAAGTAATTATTTGATATATCCAGGAACACACGCTGAATTAGTTCATTTTTGAGTGAACAACAGTGCAGAATTTGTCTGGCAATTTGATGTATTGTGTATTTCGATGCAGTTCTATTTCACCTTTTACTATATCCAGCAATTGCTTACAAAATACTTGTGCTGATGGATCATTTTGCAACTGTAGTCGCATGTTCATGGTCAATCAAAGTGTTTCGACATTCCACCATAAAAACGATTGTTTTAAACATGCGTTAATGTCGTCGGCAAAAGTAGAGTGAGGAATCACTGGTAATGTCTGTCGGAAGTCACCAGACAGTAGTAGGACAGTACCACCGAAAAGTTTATAGTCGCCTTTCAAATGTTACACAGTTCTATGAAATGCATAGAGTGAATGTTTATGAGCCATAGTACACTCATCCCAAATTATAATTGAACTCTTTTGCAACACTGCAGCCATTCCACTTTTCTTTTTTATGTTTACACATTGCGTTTGGTTTGTTATGAATGTCGAGTGGCAGCTTAAACGCTGAAAGTGCGATTCGCCTACCATCTAACAAAGTGGCAGCAATGCCTGACGATGCAATTGCCAATGCAATTTTCTGTTGCGACCGTACCTTCTCAAGGATCAGCGATATTATAAATGTCTTACCGGTTCCACCTGGCGCGTCCTAGAAAAAAAAAAAAAAAAAAAAAAAACGCCTTGTTCAGCATCAACAGTCAGCATAATCCGATTATAAATATTTTTTTGTTCTGCTGTCAGTAATGACTCATTATTCGCAATAATTGTCGGCCGATCAGGTGATGGCATACCATAATGATTAAATGGCAAATCTAAAATTAAAATACATAAATCTTCGATTAACACTGATGCTTCATTAATCATTATACATCTCTGGTGTGAAATCTAGATTTGGAGATTGGTTTTTTTGTTTAACTCGGTGTAGTATATCTTCAGTCATACTATTTTTATATTTTCCCACAAACTCGAAGATTGTGTTAGATAACATGTTGTCAAAATAATTGCAAACAGTTTGACGAATACTATTCGGCGTGGCTGTCAACGCTGCATCAGAAAGTGACAGGTCCCAATGATTGTTGTCTACCAGCAGCTACAACTAACGACATGCATCTTGACATGTATTGAACACTCGACATGTATTGAACACTCGACCATTAACTGTTCGTAAAAATTCGAAAGAAGCTGATCCGGGAACATTCACCAATAAGAAACGCTGAAAGAAACATTTACGTTGTTTTGGATGCACTGTGTAAAGTCGTCCTAATGTCTTGGTTTTGAATATGCCTGCAATCGAAGGATGTGGTTCTCCTTATTTACGTGGCTACCATTTTTTACCTAATTTGTTCCACGAAAAATAGCTTCGAACATCGGTATATAATAATGTTTTTGTGAATTGGCGGAACACATCAGTATTTAACACAATGTGAAAAATTCTGTTTGTGGTTTGTCGTTCTTGGTGGCTCAAGTACGGATTTGAACTTCAAGCCAAATCAAAATGTGAGAATGAGGCATGCCTCGCTTTTGCCACTCAATCAAATACAGATAGCAACATGTGTTACCGAAAACCGAATGTTTTACGATTAAATCAATCAATGATTTTAATTTTTGTTTGAACACACCTGCCGTGATATCATGACGATGCATTGATTGATGGCTTGGTAATAGCAAAGTTTGTAATTCCTCCTAATTCGGATTATATGTAAATGTAATAAACAAATCTGGACGACCATAATGACGTACGTAAGTCATCGCATCTTGTATATATTCCTGCATGTTCCGTGGACTGCCGATGTAGCTTGAAGGTAAAATAAATACTTTACCGATATCATTGGCGTTTAAATTTTCATAAATATTGCCGATAACAGTATCTCGTAAGAGTATGTATTCCTCCGATAGTAATATAGCCTGGTTGTGTCGAATAAATCGCAAATGTTTGTTTTCAACCTTGTCGTACATATCCACGACGTATTGATGGCACAGTTGACGATATCGAAGGATACAGTTATCCTAATTACGTCTAATCATCAATCGGTGGGCGTAGTACTTCATTGAAGTAACTTTTTATTTATTTTATTACCTGAAAAAATAATAAATTAAATAGTAAAAAAAAGAGTAAGAAATCAATATAGTGCGCCCGCTTCAATCCGGCCCCTGGTCGGAATACTGCGGGTCTACTGTACTAATTAAATAACGAATTAAATAGTTGAATATTAAATTTACCAGCAACTGGATCACGCTGTTTGATGTTGATGTGATATTCATCCTGCCCTTGCCAGAATATCAGTAGATACTGGAGTGCGTCATACGAACGGTGTAGATCCGAAATTATACTAACAGTTCTATCTTGACGTGTGATTTTAATCAACTGAGTCACCAACCATAAAAACTGCAACTTCATCTACGGTTGGCGCGTTGAACCTGCCTGATGGTAATTTTTCAGCTTTGATGACAACTTGATGGTTGTCATTTTTTAATTGTGGCGACACAATTGAATAAGTTGATTATTATTTTCTAAAAAAATTTCCGACAACACCACAATTGCTCTCTCTTCTGCTTGTTAGATGAAATTAAACTGGCACCTCGTTTTCAAGCGTTCCTCACAATTTCCAATAGATTTTGAGAAACTTCGGGTCATCGTTTGACATCGGTATCAACGACCCAATCTTATGGTACACCTGGCCTTGTATTTTGAATTTAGTTTCAAAATGACGTCCATCAGATTTGCGTGTTTTGCGCAGAAATAATTTCGAATCGTTTGATTCGCCAGCATGAAGGATTGTAAATGTTCTGGCGGATTGGGTAGCGGTAATTATACAACTTTTCCTGATTCACAACACATGCCGGCTGCTTCATTGCGGAGTTTCAACGCCTGATAATAGACATATTTTGTCCATTGCACCGATTGCAATTTTAGAATGTGTAGAGTAATCAGTGGCTGGTGCATATTGGAGCGCAAGACGAACAATTGATACACGTGTTAAAGCACGGCTGATTTGCTGTCTCTCTCGTTCTCTTTCACTAATTGTAGCTATGTGCTGTTCTTGTGTCGCTCTTGTTCTCGATATATTCTGTCACAGACGTTCATCACGATGTTTTTGAGATTCTTGCATACGATGCTCAGCTGTCCTGATTCTTTGAACTTCCTTACTTGCCGCGATTTGTGTTGCTGAGTGATGAGCTCTCTCGTCGTGCGTCGTGCCTCTCTGCTACACGCATTGTCGAGGTTAGATTCTTTGGCGACATTTCACTGAAAAATATTTGAATTACAACAAAAAGTGCCTTTCTGAAAGCCTTAGATTAAGACACTATAATACAGTGGTGAAACCGGAATTTTTTGGTCCATTGAAAAACACAGTAAAATAACATTGAAAAAATAACAGAAAAAGAAGAATGATAATTTTTTTGATACATTTATAGCATGGATGACACCAGGCTTTCAAGAGGTTTAGAAAGATTTGAAACGAAATAATACCGGTGAACTGTATGGAAAGAAATTTTTTTCGATTGCAGACTTTGAATATGGCAGGATTCAAAGGTAGAGAGCAGTGCAATAATGAAGGTGTACTAGGGAAGAAGAAAGAAAAAACAACAGGAGAGGAATTGAAATTGACACGTGGTCTCTAGCTGACCATAACAAAAAGAAGAAGAAAAATGATAAGCTAGCGAGAAATACTTACACGAATCGAATTTATCGTAACGTTTTCTTCAATATTATATTCATGTGTGTAGTTACTTTGTCGTTAGGTATAATGACACACAAACGATGAACAACAATACAGTATAATTATAACACAATACACAGCACAATTAAAATTGAAGAAACTCACACATATGGCGTGGAATAGACTGTAGCATAAATAAATCGAAATACAACGCCATCTACTGGATGGTTCGATAAATTAACACACCACCATCTGTTAGGAATAAACTGTAGCATAAATAAATTGAAACAGAACGTGATCTATTGGATGATTACCCAACCTAGCTAACCAAGTGTTGTATCGATAAGTTAACACATCGCCATCTGTTAGAAACTTATGGAACTATAATAATAATTTCGTGTGGTCGTAATGACCTGGTGACATGGTTTCTACCGGCTGGGCATTCTGCCCCTGTCGTAGCCACCTTTGCCTAGTCCACCCATCCTTCCTGGTACAGGGGACCTACATTTTAATGTCGAATCCGAACCACAGTACCGTCATGGCGTATTTCCCCTTACACAGCATGCTACGCCGGAGGTTAATGCCGGGTTAAGTGTGTATAAAAATTCCCGCCGAGACAGGGAATCGAACCGGGGACCATTCCATCCCCCGGCAGACGCCCTAACCACTGAGCCAGCAGACCTCTTAGCCTTGAGGGCTTACAAATAATTACGAACCATTGTCCTATGACAAACGTTTAATGAACATTTATTTCGCAAATAATAAATATTGAGGTCTATAGTCCGGATAAAAACTATCCTATCTTTTAAGTTGGATTAAATTACACACAGTAAGACAAATTTCATCTAAATCGGTTATGTAGTTACGGAGTTCATCCCGGACGAACATCGTGACACGAGATTTTTATATATATAAAGATACTAGCTGACCCGGTCACGAGATGCTGTGACTCAGTAGTCATAGTACGTTGAATCACGTTTTTTCAGTTTCATGCATGGGAAAACTAAAAATATGTCAGATAGCTTCGTTGCTGCTGATGTATCTACCTGTCTGGTATCGTATTATTTCGTCATTTTTATTTACATTTTTTACTTCAAATACGGCCAAATCACTGCCTTTATTAACGTATTTGCAAATGTACTTAATGGATTTTACAGATCTACAAAACTCTACATTAATATGAGCCTTATACGTTTTTGAAAGCAATGGTGAGTATGGTACCACCCACTGAGTATCAATTTCAACTTGGTTTTTAGAATTTGACATTCGCATCGTAAATGTTTGGCCACCATTCTCAGCGTTTCTGCGGCGATACAACGGATAACCGTCTATATCCATAATAGTATCATTCGTATGTTCCTTTGGGAAACGCTTCTTACATCTTCCATGCATGGCAATGTCATGTTAAAAGCACCGCATGGCCCGTGAATCATGTGACTGGTAACAATATCAAACAATTCTAGATCAATTACCGTGTCCGGAATTTCGGCTGAATTTATTTGACCAATTTCTTCTGGACGGATTTTAACTTCACGACAAATCAAAATGTCAGAATGAGGCAAACCTCGCTTTTGCCACTCAATCGAATCCAGATAGCAACGTGTGTTACCGAAAACCGAATATTTTACGATTAAATCAATCAATTATTTTAATTTTTGTTTGAACACACGTGCCGTGATATCATGACGATGCATTGATTGTTGGGCTGGTAATAGCAAAGTTTGTATTTCCTACCAATTCGGATTACATGTAAATGTAATAAAAAAATCTGGACGACCATAATTACGTACGTAAGTCATCGCATCTTGTATATATTCCTGCATGTTCCATGGACTCCCGATGTAGCTTGAAGGTAAAATAAATGCATTACCGATATCATTGGTATTTAAAAATTCATCCATATTGCCGGTTATAGCATCTCGTAAGTGGATGTATTCCTCCGATCGTAATTTAGCCTTGTTGTATCGAATAAATCGCAAACGTTCGTTTTCAATATCAGCGTACATATCCACGGCGTATTGATGGTACAGTTGAAGATATCGAAGGATATAGTTCTCCTGATTTCGTCTAATCATCAACCGGTGAGCGTAGTACTTCATTGAAGTCACTTTTTTACTTGTTTCATTACCTGAAAAAATAAGAAATTAAATAGGAAAAAAAATTTAGAAGAATAAGAAATGTAGTGGGCCCGCGATAATCCGGCCTCTGTTCGGAATGCCGCGGGTCTACTGTATTAATAAAATAAGGAATTAAATAGTTGAATATTAAATTTACCAGTAACTGGATGACATTGTTTGATGTTGATGTGATATTCATCCTGCCCTTGCCACAATATCAGTGGATACTGGAGTGCGTCATACGAACGGTGTAGATCCGAAATTATACTAACAGTGCTATCTCGTCGTGTGATTTTAATGGCTCTATTGTTAACTGGATCACCAACTATAATAACTGCAACTTCATCTACAGTTGCCGCGTTGAACCTGCCAGCGTGTTCTCCTGATGGTAATTTGTCAGCTTTGATGACAATTTGATAGTTGTAATTTTTTAATTGTGGCGACACTCTTTCAAACAATTGAAAAAGTTGATTATTATTTTCCAAAAAAAATTTCCAACAATACCACAATTGTTCTCTCTCTTCTGATTGTTCGATGAAATTATACTGGCACCGAGTTGTCACGCGTTCCTCACAACTTCCCATAAAATAGATTTGGAGAAACTTCGGGACATCATTAGGCATCGGCATCGACGACTCAATCTTATGGTACACCTGGCTTTGTATTTTGAATGTATTTTCAAAATGAGGTCCATCAGATGTGAAATCGCAAATTTTTGTTGCTCCAAAAGACGTCACCTGGAAGCAGGAATTGATTTGCTTGTCTTGCGCAGAAACAATTTCGAATCGTTTGATTCGCCAGCAAGAAGTGATTGCAAAGGTTCTGGGGGAGTGGAAGTGACAGTAATACAACTTTTCCTGATGCACAACACATGCCTGCTGCTTCATTGCGGAATTTCAACGCTTGACTGTATTGGCATAATATGTCCGTTGCACCGATTGCAATTTTAGAATGTGCAGAGTAATAAATGTCTGGTGCATATTCGAAGGCAAGACGAACAAATGATTCACGTGTTAATGCACGGCTGATTTACTGTCTCTCTCGTTCTCTTTCTCTAAATGTAGCTATGTGCTGTTCTCGTGCCACTCTTGTTCTCGATATATTCTGTCACAGACATTCATCATGCTGTTCTTGAGATTCTTGCATACGACGCTCAGCTGTCCTGATTCTTTGAACTTCCTTACTTGCCGCGATTTGTGTTGTTGATTGATGAGCTCTCTCGTCGTGCGTCTTGCCTCTCTGCTACACGCATTGTCGAGGTTAGATTCTTTGGCGACATTTCACTGAAAAATATTTGAATTACAGCAAAAAGTGCCTTTCTGAATGCCTTAAAATAAGACACTATAATACAGCGGGTCCATTGAAAAATACAGTAAAATGGAAGTTAAGAACTAATGAGGAAATATAAAATAACATTAAAAAAAAATAACAGAAAAAGAAGAATGATATGTTTTTGATACATTTATAGCAGGAATGACACCAGGCTTTCAAGAGGTTTAGAAAGATTTGAAACGAAATAATACCAGTGAACTGAATGGAATGAAAAATTTTTCGATAGCAGACTTTGAATATGGCAGGATTCAAAGGAAGAGAGGAGTGCAATAATGAAGGAAGAAAGAATTAAACAACAGGAGAGGAATTGAAATTGACACGTGGTCTCTAGCTGACCATAACAAAAACAAGAAGAAAAATGATAAGCTAGCGAGAAATGCTTACACGATTCAAATTTATGGTAACGTTTTCTTCAATGTTATATTCATGTGTGTAATTACTTTGTCGTTAGGTATAAAAACACACAAACGATGAACAACAATACAGCGTAATTATAACACTATACACAGCACAATTAAAATTGAAGAAACTCACACATATGGCGTGGAATAGTCCGTAGCATAAATAAATCGAAATACAACGCCATCTACTGGATTGTTCGATAAATTAACTCTCCGCCACCTGTTAGGAATAAACTGTATCATAAATAAATTGAAACAGAACGTGATCTACTGGATGATTACCCAACCTAGCTAACCAAGAGTTGTATAGATAAGTTAACACATCGCCATCTGTTAGAAACTTATGGAACTATAATAATAATTACGTGTGGTCGTGATGACCCGGTGACATGGTTTCTACTGTCTGGACATTCTGCCTCCTTCGTAGCCACCTTTACCTAACCCGCCCATCCTACCTGGTACAGGGGACCTACATTTTAACGTCGAATCCGAACCACAGTACCGTCCTGGCGTATATCACCTCATACAGCATGCTGCGCCGGGGGTTAATGCCGGGTTAAGTGTGTATAAAAATCCTCGCCGAGATAGGGACTCGAACCGGGGACCTTTCCATCTCCAGCCAGACTCCCTAACCACTTAGCCAGCAGACCGCTTAGCCTTGGTGGCCTACAAATAATTACAAACCATTGTCCTATGACAAACATTTAATGAACATTTATTTCGCAAATAATAAATATTGAGTGCTATAATCCAGATAAAAACTATCCTATCTTTTAAGTTGGACTAAATTACACACATTAAGCAAAATTTCATCTAAATCGGTTATGTAGTTTCGGAGTTCATCCCGGACGAACATCGTGACACGAGATTTTTATATATATAAAGATTAATATTGAAATTTGAAAATGCAAAGCATTGGGCTTTTTTATGGCTTTACGCCTCGTCGACGTCGAGATCATTAGAGGCGGGAAAGGACGGGGGACAAGGAACGGGAAGGAACTCGGCAATGACCTTTTGAAGGAAACATCCAGGTATTCGTTTGGTGACCCATGGAAAATCGAAATCTGGATGCCCGGAAGGGGATTCGAACCGGCGTCTTTGGAATGCGAGGCTAGAAAGTTAACCGCTCATCCACCAGGCTCGGTATTCCGCTTGTTGTGTGGTCACTTGGAAACCAATCACAAGCTGCAGGGACTGATATAAAAAATTCTGACTCAAGTATGGTTCTAATCTGCCTCTATCACTGCTTCTCGTATACATATGACAGAACTACATATTATAATAGGCCCTTAAGGTCAAAATATAACCTACTCAATGTAAGCAACGTTAACATTAGAGTCTGCAGTAGCGGAAAAATGCTCATTGCGTCGGTTCCAAAAATTCTGTGTAAGACATATAAAATCAATCGGAATCCAATTCCCTACAACCCGTGAACTTAAAATTCTTGGAATTTTTATAACTAACCGAATGAAGACAGTTGTTTGCAAAATAACTAGAAATTCCTTTATGGTGTACCATTTGCCTAATATGTTTTTGATTTTGACTCTATCCATTCAGAAGTCAACTACTGTTGAGTTCAAGGTTTATATTGCTGTTGTTTTTTTATTTTATAAATTTAAGTTACACAGTTGTTTTAGTTGAACTGAACTGAATGTTTATATACTGTATCTAATTTCTTGTGAAGCATACAGTCTTTACATTTTCAAAACTTTAACTGTGACATTTTCTGTTTATAACTTTTATTGTTTTTTCAACTCCTCAAGGAAATCAGATAGCATCTACAAAGGCTGGGGACAAAAATATTCTACACACAATTACTCTCCACCTGGCGTAGAAGATACCCAAACTGAATATCCACTGGGACCTGAAATAATGGAAATAGCTGATCCAACTGTGGAGCAAGAAGAAGCATGGAGAATAGCTCATGAAAAGAAGCCTCCTGCAGAAGAAGAAGAAGAGGAAGAAGGTGAAGAGGAAGAGGAAGAAAACTAATTTGTTTATCTTGCATGAAATTGTTAATATCAATGTTCATGTGTAATATATAAAGATCTACATTAATCATATTACACATTCAGTCATGATTTCCATCTATACTAATATTATAAATGCGAAAGTAACTCTGTCTGTCTGTCTGTTTGTTACGTTTCTTGGGATAAACGGCTAATCCTATCATGATGAAATTTGACAAGGAGGTGCTATTTGCCTTTAAAAAGGTAATAGGATACTATTTTCTGTATAGATAATACATATTGTAATGGAATTATGAAAAACTATATGAACTGTGAAAGACAGACACATAATATGTATACGTTTCTGTAATGCTCAACAATGCCATGACATG
>JARYHS010001693.1:0-18809 GCA_031002005.1 Vandiemenella viatica | reverse complement strand
TACTGCAGAGCTCACTCAGAAATACTTCTGTGGTTACTGAAAGAGCGTGTGGTGCCACTGGACATTCAGAACGAGTTGGGCCAGACTGCTCTGGCTGCTGCTGTGTTACGGGAACCAAGTGCAGACAAGATGTGGGTAATTGAGACTTTGTTGGCGGCTGGATCAAACATCGCAGCGAGGGACAAGGAAGGAAGCACAGTTCTCCATCTGGCTGTATTAAGTAGAGATGATGCAATTCAGGTAAGGCCTGTTATGTGTTGTTAATGTTTCCTGCACTTTCTCCATGAAATGTGTAAAGGTACTGTTGAGTGGATTACATAAAGAAATAAACTATTAATTTTTTTTTCTGGAGATGTGATTAGATATTTACATTTTTATTCATATACTAGCTGTTACCCGCGACTTCGTACGCGTGGACTTGGAGTTTCAATTCCAGAATTGGATATAGAAAACTGTTAGTAACGTAAGATTTGTCCCACACAACACCGAGTCGACATAATATGATGGAAAGCCATCATTATATCATCCTATCATCTAATCTGTCTCATGAAGAGAATCAATTTACAACATATTTAAAAACAGAAAAGTAAGCGAAGGTGCGGGGATGTGTGTGTGTGTGTGTGTGGGGGGGGGGGGGGGGGTTAACTGATGTCAGCTTTATTTCAGCTTGGTTTTTTCTTCTTTATTCAACATGAGCATCTGAATCTCATAATCTAATAGCAGCACATTGTCTTCTAGACCTGCACCTTAGGCCAGGTTTACGTCCGTAAGGCATGTCAAAAAGGAAGACAAATTGGTGCCAGAAAACTTTTATACAGACACAAATGAATAGTACAGTGCAGAGCAAATTGACTTCTATACTAAATAATAAGTTTTGTTTCTTATCGAAATTTATTAATAAATCAAACACTAACAGATTGCGTGACTGAGCAACCAACGTAACATTACAGACTAACACACGAATCTGTCTGTCTTTCATCATTCGATAAGTTCTTAAAATTTCGTGACTAAAATTGTTATTCATGCCGAAAAAATGTCCTGTGTCCTTCCTACACTATTTCATTGTTAAATTCCATCAATATTGATATAGCCATTTAGTCGTCAAAACGTAACAAAAGACAGAAACTTACTTCCACATTTATAATGTAATAGCTGGTACCCACAACTTCGTTCGTGATTGTAAAGTATTCATATTGACAGCTGTAGACATCTAAACACCATAATGCCCGATGGGAGACTCGACACTGTTAACCACACACAAATACCAGTCTTCTGCGCTATGTAGTTCCGGCAGCAAAGTAAAATTTACGGATACACACAAGTCTTTGGATGAAATACGAAAATATTCATGATCGACCAATTTCGAACACCATATCTCACACACTCCCACAGTTACCGAATTCGGCCAACGTTGTGATCGATGGGTGACTCTGTGTTACTACCACACAAAAACGCCGCTAATCTGCTATTGATAGTTTTCACTTAAAAGTGATACAACGTGACACATGCGTCTTTGGCAGAAAAATGAAATTGCCGCAGGTCGACCATTTTATCCGCCATTATCTCCCACACCCCCATAGCTACCGACATCTAACAACCATAGTGCACTACATGAGATACGATTCTACTACGAAAAACAAACAGCAATGCTCTATGCTATGTAGTTGTGGCAGAAAAGTGACATATGCGGAGACAGTCGAAATACGAAAATATCCTTGGTCGGCCACTTACAATCACCATATCTACCACAACACCACAGTTTCTGAAAATCGGCCGCTGTTGTGATCGAACGGTGACGCTGTGCTACTACTACACACAAACGCCAGTTGTCTGTGATCTATAGTTTTCGCTGAAAAGTGATACACCTTGACACTTTTGTCTTGGTAGAAGTATGAAATTGCCACAGGTCGAACACTTTCAACCCCCATATCTCCCACACCCCCATAGCTACAGACATCTAACAACCATAGTGCACTACATGAGATACGATTCTACTACCAATCACAAACACCAATGTTCTATGCTATGTAGTTGTGACAGAAAAGTGACATATGCGGAGACAGTCGAAATTCGAAAATATCCTTGGTCGGCCACTTACAACCACCATATCTACCACAGTACCCCAGTTTCTGAACTTCGGTCCGCTGTTGTGATCGAAAGGTGACTCTGTGCTACTACTACACACAAACAGCCAGTTATCTGTGATCTATAGTTTTCGCTGAAAAGTGATACACCATGACACTTTTGTCTTTGGCAGAGTATGAAATTGCCACAGGTCGATCACTTTTCAACCCCCATATCTCCCACACCCCCATAGCTACCGACATCTAACAACCATAGTGCACTACATGAGATACGATTCTACTACCAACACAAACACCAATGTTCTATGCTATGTAGTTGTGGCAGAAAAGTGACATATGCGGAGACAGTCGAAATTACGAAAATATCCTTGGTCGGCCACTTACAACCCACCATATCTACCACTAGTAACACAGTTTCTGAAATTCGGCCGCTGTTGTGATCGAAAGGTGACTCTGTGCTACTACTACACACAAACGACCAGTTATCTGTGATCTATAGTTTTCGCTGAAAAGTGATACACCATGACACTTTTGTCTTTGGCAGAAGTATGAAATTGCCACAGGTCGATCACTTTCAACCCCCATATCTCCCACACCCCCATAGCTACCGACATCTAACAACCATAGTGCACTACATGAGATACGATTCTACTACCATACACAAACACCAATGTTCTATGCTATGTAGTTGTGGCAGAAAAGTGACATATGCGGAGACAGTCGAAATTCGAAAATATCCTTGGTCGGCCACTTACAACCACCATATCTACCATAGTAACACAGTTTCTGAAATTCGGCCGCTGTTGTGATCGAAAGGTGACTCTGTGCTACTACTACACACAAACGCCAGTTATCTGTGATCTATAGTTTTCGCTGAAAAGTGATACACCATGACACTTTTGTCTTTGGCAGGAAGTATGAAATTGCCACAGGTCGATCACTTCAACCCCCATATCTCCCACACCCCCATAGCTACCGACATCTAACAACCATAGTGCACTACATGAGATACGATTCTACTACCATACACCAAACACCAATGCTCTATGCTATGTAGTTGTGGCAGAAAAGTGACATATGCGGAGACAGTCGAAATTCGAAAATATCCTTGGTCGGCCACTTACAACCACCATATCTACCATAGTAACACAAGTTTCTGAAATTCGGCCGCTGTTGTGATCGAAAGGTGACTCTGTGCTACTACTACACACAACGCCAGTTATCTGTGATCTATAGTTTTCGCTGAAAAGTGATACACCATGACACTTTTGTCTTTGCAGAGTATGAAATTGCCACAGGTCGATCACTTCAACTCCCATATCTCCCACACCCCCCTAGTACCGACATCTAACACCCATAGTGCACTACATGAGATACGATTCTACTACCATACACAAACACCAATGTTCTATGCTATGTAGTTGTGGCAGAAAATTGACATATGCGGAGACAGTCGAATCGAAAATATCTTGGTCGGCCCTCTACAACCACCATATCTACCACAGTACCACAGTTCTGAAATCGGCCGCTGTTTGTGATCGAAAGGTGACTCTGTGCTGCCTACTACACACAAACACCAGTTATCTTGTGATCTATAGTTTTCGCTGAAAAGTGATACACCATGACACTTTTGTCTTTGGCAGAAAGTATGAAATTGCCACAGGTCGATCACTCTTCAACCCCCCATATCTCCCACACCCCCCATAGCTACAGACTCTAACAACCATAGTGCACTACATGAGATACGATTCTACTACCAACACAAACACCAATGTTCTATGCTATGTAGTTGTGGCAGAAAGGTGACATATGCGGAGGACCAGTCGAAATTCGAAAATATCCTTGGTCGGCCACTTACAACCACCATATCTACCATAGTAACCAATTTCTGAAATTCGGCGCTGTTTGTGATCGAAAGGTGACTCTGTGCTACTACTACACACAAACGCCAGTTATCTGGATCTATAGTTTTCGCTGAAAAGTGATACACCATGACACTTTTTGTCTTTGGCAGGAGTATGAAATTGCCACAGGTCGATCACTTTCAACCCCCATATCTCCCACACCCCCATAGCTACAGACATCTAACAACCATAGTGCACTACATGAGATACGATTCTACTACCAAACACAAACACCAATGCTCTATGCTATGTAGTTGTGCAGAAAAGTGACATATGCGAGCCAGTCGAAATACAAAATATCCTTGGTCGGCCACTTACAACACCATATCTACACAGTACCACAGTTTCTGAAATCGGCCGCTGTTGTGATCGAAAGGTGACTCTGTGCTACTACTACACACAAACGCCAGTTATCTGTGATCTATCGTTTTCGCTGAAAAGTGATACACCATGACACTTTGTCTTTGGCAGAAGTATGAAATTGCCACAGGTCGATCACTTTCAACCCCCATATCTCCACACCCCCATAGCTACCGACATCTAACAACCATAGTGCACTACATGAGATACGCTTCTACTACCATACACAACACCAATGTTCTATGCTATGTAGTTGTGGCAGAAAAGTGACATATGCGGAGACAGTCGAAATTCGAAATATCCTTGGTCGGCCACTTACAACCACCATATCTACCATAGTAACACAGTTTCTGAAATTCGGCCGCTGTTGTGATCGAAAGGTGACTCTTGTGCTACTACTACACACAAACGCCATTTATCTGTGATCTATAGTTTTCGCTGAAAAGTGATACACCATGACACTTTGTCTTTGGCAGGAGTATGAAATTGCCACAGGTCGATCACTTTCAACTCCCATATCTCCCACACCCCCTATAGCTACCGACATCTAACAACCATAGTGCACTACATGAGATACGATTCTACTACAAACACAAACACCAATGCTCTATGCTATGTAGTTGTTGGCAGAAAAGTGACATATGCGGAGACAGTCGAAATACGAAAATATCCTTGGTCGGCCACTTACAACCACCATATCTACCACAGTACACCAGTTTCTGAAAATCGGCCGCTGTTTGTGATCGAAAGGTGACTCTGTGCTAGCTACTACACACAACCCCCAGTTATCTGTGATCTATAGTTTTCGCTGAAAAGTGATACACCATGACACTTTTGTCTTTGGCAGAAGTATGAAATTGCCACCAGGTCGATCACTTTCAACCCCCATATCTCCCACACCCCCATAGCTACCGACATCTAACAACCATAGTGCACTACATGAGATACGATTCTACTACCAAACACAAACACCAATGCTCTATGCTATGTAGTTGTGGCAGAAAAGTGACATATGCGGAGACAGTCGAAATACGAAAATATCCTTGGTCGGCCACTTACAACCACCATATCTACCACAGTACCACAGTTTCTGAAATTCGGCCGCTGTTGTGATCGAAAGGTGACTCTGTGCTACTACTACACACAACGCCAGTTATCTGTGATCTATAGTTTTCGCTGAAAAGTGATACACCATGACACTTTTGTCTTTGGCAGAAGTATGAAATTGCCACAGGTCGACCACTTTCAACCCCCATCTCCCACACCCCCATAGCTACCGACATCTAACAACCATAGTGCACTACATGAGATACGATTCTACTACCAAACACAAACACCAATGCTCTATGCTATGTAGTTGTGGCAGAAAAGTGACATATGCGGAGACAGTCGAAATACGAAAATATCCTTGGTCGGCCACTTACAACCACCATATCTACCACAGTACCACAGTTTCTGAAATTCGGCCGCTGTTGTGATCGAAAGGTGACTCTGTGCTACTACTACACACAAACGCCAGTTATCTGTGATCTATAGTTTTCGCTGAAAAGTGATACACCATGACACTTTTGTCTTTGGCAGAAGTATGAAATTGCCACAGGTCGACCACTTTCAACCCCCATATCTCCCACACCCATAGCTACCGACATCTAACAACCATAGTGCACGACAGGAAAGACGATTCTACTACCACACACAAACACCAAAGGTCTATGTTATGTAGTTGTGGCAGGAAAGAGAAGTATACGGAGATACGAATTTTTGGTCGAAATATGAAAACGCCCTGCACTGACCAACTTTAATCATTATATCTCCCACATCCCCACAGCTATCGGCATTCGGCCAACGTTGTGCACGACAGGAAACTCCATGCTACTTCCACCACAAACATCAGTGATCTGTGCTAGGTAGTGGTGGCTGAAAAGTGAAATATAGGAAAAAACACGTCTATTTTTATATATATATAAGATTAATGGACAGAATTACTAAAATTTTGCATTGGATTTTCTGATATTTTTTATTTAAATAATTTTAAACACACTTGAATACATAATTTAATACTATATAAAAAGCATTTTTTGTTTTATTTGTTTTTTTCTCTCTCTCTCTCTCTCTCTCTCTTTCTCTCTTTTTGCTGAATGATTTACACAAATTTTGGCATTGATGTGCCACCAGTTACAGCATTGTATAAAAAGTTCTTGGGCCTCCTACCAGGAAAACATCAATTTGATGTGACATTTCACAACCATTCTCTGATTTCGTCTTCTGGTGAAGGAGGCAATAGAAGATGAAATAAGTGAGCAAGTTTGAAACATCACATCAAATTGACATGCTCCCTCTTTAGGAGGCACAAGAACATTTTACACAATTAATACACCAGGAAAGCCTCTATTCAGTTACACTACTGTTTATGAAAATAGCAACACTGCGAAGAAGACATCATTGCAATGAAATTTATTCCACAGTTTAGGCAGGGGACAAGACATAAATTATTAGAATTACAGAACTGTACATGCCTAGTGATTGAGAGAATGAAGTAATCTGTGGAGCGGAGCCACCATGTTCTGAAATTAGAGCTTCTATACATAGTGGCATGTAATCAAAGATTTTAATTTAATTTAATTGCAATGGAGCACAGGCTCCGGTGGCAATTTCCCTACAGCCTTATCTTCCCCCTATTCTGCATCCACCTATATTTGCCCTCTACAAATTTTATCTTTAAATTCTTTCAACGTCTTCGGTAGCTGTATAGGCTGTTGGAATTGCCATATGGTTTGTAGGTGCATCAACAAAGCATCAACAATGGTTTGGAGGAGTACTCGAATGAACAAGTTGCTAACCAACTATATTCCAGACATGTTCAATGGGAAACATATCATTCAAGCCTGCAGGCCATGGAAGCAGTGGTACCTGTTGTTTTTCTGAGAAGGTTTGCACGTTCCTTGTCGCTTGCGGCCCTGCATTGTCCTGCTCATGTGGAGCTGGCTGCAGAAGGGTCAATGCCTCAGGCTATAAGACCTCCCTGTTTAGATTTCTCTCAATAAGTAGTAACCAATGGTGCCAAAGTACTTGTGGGAGTTGAACAACAGAGACTGTAATGTTGGGTGAAATTATTAGAAGCTTGTTACAAGAACATTAAATGAAATAAACAACTAAAATAATTTCAGATTAGGTGGAAATAACCTTCTGTGTTATTTATGTTTTCAGTTGCTACTGAAATGATTTTAATGAAAGATGGGTGGCTCAAATTGGTGTGTGTACTGTTACATAACTTCAAAATAAAATAATTGCTTATTTTACTCTCAACTTACAAACTGTATTAGAAATCTTTGTATTTAGTTTTTGTTGTTTAAATATGGGACTTACAAGATTACGTATTTAAGGTGACTAGGTAATTTTGTGCACAAGATTGACCCAGTAACAAAAACGACTTAGATTTCCCTTTCTGACAATCAGAAGTACAAAATGTGCTGCAAGAAGAGCAGGTCACAGAAAAATGCAAGTGGTTGCATGATATTAAATTGAACTTTGAATCGAGGATGGCAAACATAGGAATACAAATCAAAATAGTATGTAAAGAAGCTGTGATAGAAGAATGCATATCTGGAAATTCTGAAGGTGTGAAGGAATGTAGAAAAGAGGTCATGGGAAAACATCTAAATTTAAGGAAAATTGCTGTAATAGAAAAATGTAATGAGAAACGATGTGAACCGGAAATAATTTTTGAGAGCTCTGCATGTGTGAACATGTGGCACGAATCTGAGGGCATTTCTTGTTGAGTTAGATGAATACTTTAAAGTCAGATATGTGCACATGCATTGAAGTTTGCAGTGTGGTAACAATATTTTGATTTCAGCTGTGATATCACAATTTCTCCAATGAATTAGTTCAAAATTGAATCCCCCTTTATTAAAAGATGGTAGCAATTGTCAGAAATATTAGTGCACTTGGATCAAATTGAAATGTACAAAGAGCATTGCCACGATCAAGGATTTTTGCACCAGATGGATCAGAACTTTCGCTT
This sequence comes from Vandiemenella viatica, assembly GCA_031002005.1. Lineage (NCBI taxonomy): Eukaryota > Metazoa > Arthropoda > Insecta > Orthoptera > Morabidae > Vandiemenella > Vandiemenella viatica. The sequence goes on along the minus strand of JARYHS010001693.1, from coordinate 10,437 downwards.
TTTGGCAAATGAAAACTCCAAAGCACCAGTGAAGTTTCGGCACAATGGAACAAACTATCCCGGGTGGCAGAATGCGAACTACTGCTCTCATAATGAGAACATTCAACTGCGTGTGCCTGATTCTAAACAATTACATACCTAATAATGAAGATATAATGTATTTAAGTAGATAAAGTGTACAGTTTAAAAATTAATTATAGCATGTTATGTTGACATTATAGAGAATAAAGTTGATTCTATAGGGAATAAACATTGTAAATTCTGAAGGGAAGGCAGTGTTGATAAATTAAAATTTGCAGGGTTATCATAGTGCAAACAAAAATAATTTCAGAAGTCTAAACTGACCAGCTCACAATGAATTCAGTCACAACTCTGCTTGTTGTTGGAGAACCATGTCCACTCGGACAACGTCATGGAACATAAGGGCAAACACATGTTGATTTGAGATTAAGTTGATTTAGAGCTTGCGCCAAGACAAAACCTCAGTCTTGCATGTACAGTTCTGTTGTTTATGAGTACTGATAGTTTGAAACTTGCCTCATCTGATTACATGATTTAATAAATAAATAACTGTGGATTGAAGGATACTGACTCAGTATAATGTAATAAAATTGTGTAAACCTATCTTGATGATTTTTCAACATTACACGTAATATATCATGTTTACTTCTCTTCTCTTTCTGCTGACATTGTCACTAGCCTAGAAACATTCAGTTTAAACACAAATTAAATTCATATGCTATCACAGTATACTAATGGAGAGAAAATTTACTTTCGCATTGCCCTGTATACCATATTCTCATTACAAGTATATTTGAAATTGCTGAAACGATATAGTCAGAGTCTGAATTGTATTATTACCTCTATAATATACACATCATATTATCTGGACAAATTTGTAAGCTGTCTTAACTATATACTATAATAATAATGAAACAATTTGTAATTTCGGGAAGAAGGAAGTATTATATGTTTTTGCACATCAAACAGCTGAGAAACTCCAAACATTATCTATATATTTTTTTTTAATGGTGATAAAGGAGCTGGTTAGTAAACTAAAATTCTAACAAGAATATAGGAATGAACTGTGATGTACTAATGGTGACTACAAATAGAATCAACATATAAATGGCTAGACACTCACACAGAAAGATTTTTTTAAATTGTTAATACCTTTGTGAATATAAAAAAAACATGCTGTGCACAGAATATGAGTCCAGCCACAACCATGCATGGTAGGTGAACAGTAATGCCAGGGCCTACATTTCTGGAGGAAATGTGTTCAAGTCCCTGTTTCAGACATCAATATTTCAGTTTTATATGGTTTCCCAAAACCACTCCAGGTGAATGCAGACCATGGCTAAATTCCTTCGTTGCCCTCCCAATCCTCTAATGACCTTGATGTCTAAGAAGCATAAAGCCGTAAGAAAAAAAAATGGCTCCCATCCTTTATACAACATGTTCTGCTTACACAGGTTTATTATATACAGTACAATAGTTTGATTTTCCATATAATGCAGTGTAAGAGACTGTCCTCTTTGTGATGTGGAAAGTTGTCAATTTACACTTAAACAATTGCCTAATAAAATGGATAAATACAAGAGAAGGTGTAGAGTCACAGCATACATAGTACATTACTTACGTCAGCTGTATTTACACAAACTACTGGCAGTTATTTTGTAGATACCTTAGAAATAAATTATTTGTTGGAGTAGAAGGGGTTGTCAACTAAAAATTCTTATTATTTTTTCCTAAATTTATCTTATCATCCACTTGACATTAACACATTTTGGGAGCTTATTGAAGATATGTATCCCTGAATATTGCACCCTTTTTGAACAAATGATGACAACTTGTAATCCTTGTGAAGATAATTTTGCTTGTAGTGCCCATAATTGTGTATTTTATTATTGTTTCAAACAGAGTATAATTGTGACTAAAAAGGACATTAATGTGTATATATACTCGGCCACCAATGTTAAAATCACTAAATCTTGAACAGTTCTCTGCATTAATTTCTACTGCTAAACCCACATATTGAACACTTTCTCTAAGAGTAGAATTGCCCCAAGAATATTATTGCATATGATATTAAAAAAATGATAATACACAAAATATACTAGTTTCCTCATACAGAGTTCAACCTATAGCTGAAATTGTATTAATTGCAGTTGTAGCTGTACCCAATCGCTTTAATAAGTCAGAGACATGCTCCCTCCAATTTAAATTATGATCTGTATGCAAACATAGAAATTTCACACTCTCTACCTCTTGAATGGACTTGCCTGCAAATTTTATGCCTGTATCTGGTGTTAATATGTGTGATGTACTGAATTGGTATATATTGAGTTTTAACAAAGTTTAGAGAAAAGAGATTTGCTGTAAACCATTTATCAATAAGGTCAAACATAACTTGAATTAGGTTTGGTAGAGAAATATGGAGTATTTTTAATTCATGTGTTCGTGTCATCTGCAAATTGAACAAATTTTTTAGTTTTTAGATGTTACATAGGTTTGATCATTTTGATATACTAGAAACAATAGAGACCCCAATATAGAACCCTGAGGTACTTCACATCCCACTCAGAAATCAATGGACCACATGATGCTGCATTACAATGTTCAGGTGCTACTTTCTGTTGTCTATTCAGAAGGTAAGAACTAACAGTGCCAGCTGTATCATGATACAGGAAAATACTAAATGATTAATTGGGTTTCAAAACACTGTGTATTGAAAAGTAATCTACCTACAATGATGAGCGATGCAAGAAAAGATACATAAACTCAAGCACATGTGGTATCTGCATGCTGGATGGCAGCAGTAGACAAGATGGCAGAAAAGCATGATTAAAGTTTTGTTTGTTAGAATATGTGAAATGTTCTTCAGCTACGAATGTGCAACATGGCATTTTGTATGAAAATACGGAAATGCTGCCCCTAGTCACCAGAGCGTTTTTACATTGGTTTTGCCAGTTTTGTGACACTGGTTGTCTTTGTAAATAGACCAGCATGGGGTGGCCACATGTCTTAGACGAAATCATGGAGCACGTGAGACAAAGCTATGTATGCAGTCCACAAAAATCATCCATTCATGCTTTCCACACAAATCAGTGCAGAATGTTTTGTGTTGGTGGTGTTTCATACCCTACCATGTGCAATTGGTACACCACCTGATTGTCGTATAAACATGCTTTATGGGATTCAAACATTCTACCAAACTTGATCATGTGGTTGGTACTTTAAAGGACAACTGCATAGGTTCTCTATATTGCTGCCAATCCCTCATAATTACCCCAAGAGATAAAGGTTTATGGAGTAAAACAGTTCTTACTTAGACAAAGTTTATATTCTTAAATTCTGTATAAAGTGCTGGTACCAGAAAGATAAGGCATCGATACTATCATCTCCTTGAATTAGATTGCATATTAATGTCACTCACACACACTGATGGCAATCTTTCAGAAAATTCCCCCCAAATTTCGAAAGATTATCTTATGGCATACCAAAACAGCATCCACTGTCCTGATCAATGATGTAAAGTTTATAACAACTTGAAGTTCCACGTTTCACCACTACTAAAAATCTTCAAGTCCATAGCCTCCTAATTTGCTGCCCATCACGGAGCTCTTCTTATCTCGACGGCCTGCTTGAAAAACTATTCCTGACTGCTTCTGAAGACCGCTTTTTATAGCCTCGGCTAATCTATTGCTGAATTGCCATGGAACAGCAGTATACTTTCCGCGGGAAAACCCTAATATTTGGTGAATTACGAAAGTCCTCCTTACTGTGGAACACTAATTTTACTCGGAATTTTCCTCGAAATTTTAATATGTTATAGTTTAATTTATTCCCCATCTTTTCAGGCATGACAAATTTTCTTGTAATTATTCTTGTTTAAGAGCTATTAATTTCTAAAAGTCACACATGGTGATGCCATCAGATGTCGACACTAACTTCGTTTTTCTTACTTTAAATTTCAAGTTACCTCTGAACTGTTATATTCTTGTTATTAACTGAATTTTTCCCTCTCATTTAAGTCTACTTTTATCTTCATAGCTCTTTTATCTAAAAAGTTCCAATTCTTTATCAATATCTCCTTCAGAAAATTTTAAAAGCATACAAAAACCACCTTAAAGTGATCATCATTCTCTGCTTTCTTAGTGGAAATGAATGCAACAAAATTAATCATCATGACTGAAAAACAATCTTATTTGAGTATTATGTCTTTTACAAAAATGTTTTAGAATTTATTTAAAAAGTGCTTTCTTGATAAGAAAATTGTTATAAAAGTCTTTACTATACACTTATATGAGATTTGCCCTTCTAAATGGTTTTAGCAAGATAATGGACATATAACAAGGTTATTCCGAGATGAAAAGTGCTTTACTATTGAAAACGATTATAAAAGTTATTTGCTATATGCATAATATGTAATAGGCCTCCTGCTGAATGGTTTAGGTAAGATAATAGATATATAACATGATCCCAGATGACTATGCATATTTTTTTTTTTTTTTTTTTTTGTACCTGAATGCTGGAAGCTGTGGAAAAGTATGGGGAATGGTCGGGAACTTTGTATTCAGCAATGAGTGGCATTTTATCTGTCTGGAAAGGTCAACTGTCACAATATGAGAGTGTGGGGTACTGAATTGCTGTACCAAAAGTGAACATTGCAACAGTTACAGGAACGGATCCCTTCTGTTGTGATGGAAATTAATAGATACATGCTATCAAATGTATGGACAGAATCGGTTACTTTTTGGACATGTCCCAGGTGACTAAGGGCACACAAATTGAACATTTAGAGCATGTACCAGTACCAGAAACTTGGTGAGTTTATTATGTTTCATGTATCACTTGACTTTGGATCATATACTTTTCAATACACAGCATTTTGAAACCCAATGAATCATTCATGCTAACCCTGTACTTTAATTTTTGTATCAGACTTTCATGATAATTCAGTCAAATACCGTAAAAAAGTTATAGAAAGGCATTAATTTATCATTTATTCCTTCTGAAGTATTGTCAGTGAACGCAAATATAGTTTGTTCTATTGAATAGCCCTTTTGAAAACCAAACTGTAATTTAGTTAGAATATTTTTATTTTTAAGGTATGGGTAAATTCTGTTGTAGATTGCTTTCTCAAAAACTTTGGAGAAGGCTGTTAGTAATGAAACAGGATGGTGATTTGATAACTGACTTATCTCCTTTTTATAGAGTGGTTTGTCTACAGCACATTTAAGCTTTTATGGAAAGATACCCTCCAGAAAGATATATTAAACATATAACTTAGTATATTAGTTAATTTACATATCACAGTTTAATTAATTCTGGAAATCCCATTATAACCACTCAACTATTTGGTATTATAAGACATGATAACTTTTCTTATTTCTTCTGGAGTAGCTAAATTAACAGATATAGGGTCAATTTTTTCTTGGAAGCCTGTTTGGCGAAATCCATACCCTGTCACTGAGCTGGAAATTTATGGAAATAGATTAAAAAATAGTTTATTAAATATATCAGCAATTAAAAAATTAGATTCTACTGATTTTTTTGATATAAATTTAATTACTGGTCTGATTATTTTTCTTGGTCCCTTTTTTACAATATCCCATAGTGTCTTATATATTTATATGTGTGTCTTCATCTGTTTAGCTGTTGAGCCTATCCTGCCACAATCTTTATTAAGTGTAGGTTATTTCCAATATTCTTTTGTTTTATCACTTATATGTTGAAGTCAGATTTTTACCATTTTCAGATGTTGAAATGCCTAATCCTAGCTGGTGCAGATGTACAGGCAAAAGACAAGCGTGGCTGGACCATCCTGCACCAGTTGTCTGAATCCTACTATGATGATGGAATTGAATACATCCTCGAAGAGAGCAATGTGTATGTAGATGAGAGAGATTCTGATGGCTTGACAGCACTCATGATAGCTGCACGCAATGACAGCTACTATACCTAGTTCAAAGATCAGAAAATTGTTGGAAAGGGGAGCTCGTCTAAGTATTCGTGACAACTGTGGCTTGACGGCACTTCACCATGCGATTGATGCATCCATGTTAGTGTGAGTCTTTAATGTCTCTAAACCTCTTGTACTAATTTATCTGCAACCTGATAAAAACAGGTGTGGGATTCCATAATGTATTATATCATCTATTATAAGTCATCAGAACTTATGAAACTACAGATTTTTGGCAACAGTGTTGTAAAAGTTTTTATAGCAGATAGGAAGAAAATTAAAATGTATAAGAGCTGATTTTTTTACTTTTTCAAAGCAGAGTGGTGTTTGATTCATGTAAAAGCGATATCTTCACCTCTAATTACCAATGCAGTAAATATAGAATAACGGCTGTGTGCTTTTAAAGTGATACAAGACCCTTATTTTTGCCCATAACTGATCTTGCTCAAAATATTAAGCTTTCTGCAAACAATGCAATAATTTATATAAAAAATATGTATAACTATGTAAGGGTCGCGCCTACACTGGGGTTGGAATGTAGGCCGAACACCTCAACTAAACTCCACTTGTACATAGACTTATCAGAATTACAATTGTTCAAACTATTAACCGTGGTGAGCCTTGGATATATCCAACCGCAAAGTAATATTGGTCGCCACAATCCTAGTTAACCTTAGGATAGAAAGGTAATGTTGCAAAAATGAAAAACTGCACTGTCCAAATAATAAAATTACTATATTCTTAAAAGTTCACTAAAATTCACATGTTACAGTTGGCATAGGCAATCAGACTATTCTTCACATGAAAATTGCAAGTTATGAAGCCAGGACAGACCGAACAAACCCCAAGTAGAAAATTTAAAGTTTCATCATGAATATTCACAAACGTGCCACCGTTCAAATACTGTCATGATTGCTCTGCCATGCTTCCAGTCCTACTTCCTGTTTCTTCTACCCATCCATCCTATCCCTTCATGACTCCCCATCATCAGCTGTTGTGGCTGGCCCGCCCCGTCTTAAGTAGACTAGCATTTTCACCCCACGTCAAAAATGGTCGAATGAAAATATTTTAACTGGAGCCCTCGAAAATTCACAGTGTATAGAGGGACTCCTCAGGATTGTTTCTTGTTGTTGGGACTATGGCTCTAAAGTTTCTCAAATCACCGTAAAACTTTAATTGTGTTAGAGAAAGAGCACTGTTGTTTTGACTAGTTTCTCTTCTTCCGGTAGATTGTACGACCTATGTAGCGATTTTTAGAATATCTTATTTATACCCTTACCCGATTATTCTCTCTTTTCTGCAAACTATGTGGAGCTATTTATTTTTCGATACGTTGAGTACTTTAAAAGTTATCGGACTTCAAAATCTGGGTGGCGAGTGATGCAACCTGTTGCTATGCGAAACTATTATTTTATTATTTACTGTTTATTTCAAAAGAGCTTCTTAATTTTTTTTCAATTTTCTTATGTATTAAAAAAGTAGTTTTATTTGCTGAAATGGCTTTAGTTATTCACAGTTTCGATTTGAAAGTGGACACATTTTCATACTGCAGTGTTACTTTAAAACTGATTATAATGTTTATTAAACAACTTGTAACCATTTAAAACTTTAAATATGTTTTACAGAATATTATTTAGTTGCATAAAAACTGTGTTTTGATTTCAGAAATTACTTAACAGTGTTGTAATGTTTTATTGAAAATATGCATGTGTGTCATCATTTAAAAAATGCAGTATTTACTTTATTTTACGTGCTTAAAGTGTTATTCATGAGTTATTTCCTGCAAAACTTGTTTTATCCATCCCAATTATAATTATTAATACTATTTATCGTATCGAAAAGTGTGTCGAAATCGTGTTGTAACCAGATTGGATCCTATACTGATGGATACTTTACAATTACTCCTATTCTGGTAAGTTTATGACTCCTATCTTTTTATTTAAAGTGTATTTAGGGTTTCTATTACAAGTTAGCATGCTTTCATGACTTTTAAACATCGTCAATCAAGCTATGGGCTGTAGTACTGTGTAGTTACATTAAGCCTATTTTCAATTGTTTTTTGTCGGATTACTGAAGTTATAAAACAAAAGTAAGGTAGCTTACAACTAGTTGTATACTTTTGCCCATGTAATTGATGTAGTTTCAATGTGGTCCCTCTGATTGCTGTCTAACCTAACTAGTCACACTATTGGGCATAGAAAAAGAAAAAAAAATTATATTGGGCCCTCAGGCAAGATGGGCGACTATTTTATTTCAGGTCTGCCACGTTGCTGGTAGGGGCCCCTGGAGCTGAGCATGGGGGACCCTGAACTGAGCTTGGAGGTGCCCTAAGCAGTAGCGTATCAGGTTCACAAAGTCTTCAGAGCTAAAAAAAAGATCACCCATTTGCCCTGAAGGCCTGTGCTGCTTGGGGGCTGCACTCAGGGGCCCCTGAGCATGCACCACCTAGCCCTATGGTAGCTACACCCCTGTACAGGACATCTAGCTTTTATTTGGTATCTCAACCACAGAGAGCCCTGCCAAACATCGAATGGACAAAACAAGCCTTTGCCAGAGATCAATGTCAGGTTAATGTGCCCTCAGAAATTCCAACCCAGACTGGGATTTGAAGTAGAGATGTACCAGTGTGCAGCCAGGTAACTTAACCTAAAAAAGAATGGCATCAGTTGATTATGAATCATTTCAGTTACATATGCATAATATTGCTAGGATGTGAGTATATTGAAAACAATAAGAAGTATGAAGTAGTACAGATTATCAATCAAAGTAAAGCCAAACATTGTTCGATCCTATAAACATAGTTAACTAGAGATATCTGACTATTGATTTCCAGTAGTAACAAATGTTACAGTAAATTCCATTTTATGATTAGTGTTTTGAAAGAAATTTGGAAGTATGATCAAATAAATGAAAATAAGTCTATTAGATTTAATGCTGATGTTGTCAGTTGGCATAAGAAGTAGTTGGAAGAAGATGAATGGATCTAAAGAACTGTAACATATCTTATTCCTAACATTTTATGCCCAAATGGAAGTATATGTTGACTTTGTTAATATGGAATTATCTAAAAGAAAAATGAAAGTAATTTCCATGAAATTTATTGGAAACTGTATTGTGGACTGTAGTGATAGTCTGCTTTTAGCAAGGTATGTAAAATGAAACTTCAGCATAAGCTCTTTCACATTTAATAATAATAATAATATTAATGCAAGCCAAATAATTCAGCAAAGTAGAGCAAATGAATTTTTTTCCATGAGAAATTCAGTAGATTTAAGTGCAGTGACACAGGTTAATAAGTTTTAAGTATTTGAGACAATATTTGCTTCATTCATTTCACCTTATTTTACTGATGGTGGTGAACAATATTCCAAACAACTACTATTGCTGCTCTCCACATGCATATAGAAGAACTTTGACTGTGAAATGTACGTGTGGTACCTGACCGCTAGACAATAATACTAACACACAGGTTCAAAGATTAATCATGGCCGCCATTTCTTAAGGGAAATTATTGATAGAAATTCTTGATATAAATTTGTCTCTAAAGGAGCCTGTCACCAACTAGGTCGATAGTTTCAGAAACAGTTTGTTTGTTTGTTGTGGCTAAGCAACTAATACAATACATGTAAATATATATATTTATAAGAACGTTGGTAGTGTTCACAAATTGATGACCAGTTCTTCCAGCCATTCTATGAAGGAACTTGTTGCTCTGAAAACATCTACAAATGGTCCAACATACTTTATTAAAGGGCATTCCCTGATGATATGCTCCACACTCTGGGAAGGAGCTCCACAGTCACATGCAGGAGAATCCTGAAGTCCCCACTTCTACAGCATGGTGTTACATTTCGCATGGTCTATTCTTAGGTGACTTAGTTTGACCCCCTGGTCTGTATTTAGGTCGAATTCTGGATGTTCAGCTGTGGGATCTTTAATATCTAGATGTTTCACAGATTCAGCTTTGTCACCATTTTTCATTGACATCAAAGTCAAATACATCTTGCCAAACTGGATTTATGGATTTTAGATACGTGGGGTAAGTCATTTAGGACCTCGTGGATTGGCAGATCATGTGGACGGTCAGGATTGTGTAGTTTAATCCACTCATGTGCTGTTTCTTTCTGGCGTCTTACCTCTGGAGGTGGTATTTTGCTGATTAGGTATAAACAGGAGACTGAGGTGGAATTTAAGGTGTCAGTTATTACTCTCATACACTCATTCAGATGGACATCAATTTTTCTAGTGTGAGCAGTACATTGCCACACTAGAGCACAGTACACAGCGACAGGGTAAACCATGGTGAGAGCGGTTGTTCGTATTTATCTGCATCAGCTCCCCACAAAGTACCAGCTAGCTTCTTCATGATGTTGTTACGTGTTCTAAGTCAGAAACAATTTATTTAACATCACAAAGTTTTCCATGCTGGTACCAGTCATGTATTACAATTATCACTTAAATTGTAGCTC
>JARYHS010001692.1:0-25004 GCA_031002005.1 Vandiemenella viatica | reverse complement strand
CCTAATATCAAAGAAATTTGGTACAATGATTTTATCGCCCAGTATCATGGCGATTTATTCAAGTTGTACCTGAGTATACAACATCGAATTAGTTGAAGATAACAGATTCAGATTTTGATCCTAAATACACAAGCAAGTGAAACAGCGTAATTGTCTTGTGCAGCGGAGGATACTTTACAAAACAGCGATTTACCGACCCGTCGTCTTATCACGTATACTCCATAGAGTGCTGTCAGTATTATTTCCGACTTAGTTGCAGCTCCCGATAGCAGTACACGCCATACATTCGCTGTGTACGATTTACTTCTCCACTAGCAATATTACAGTTTAACTCCGTCGTTTTACTGCTATCGGAAAACAATATTTTCGATTTTTTATTGTCATGAAACGGAACTGGGCTTTCTGTAAGAGATAGTGGCCTGAGCAACATTATCGTATATCACCGCGAGATCCTATTTCGAGAACATCGAGAGGCTGCACACATTTCAAACGGTCGATGTACTAGGTATTCTAAAAACATTATCTTGCAACGTAACATGCTTGCTAGTAAAAAATTAATGCTGGTACCTGTCACAGGAGAATTAATTCATTTAGTGTACTACAGTGTGATAGCGTGGAATGTCTACCATCTGTTAAACTGTGAAGTAAGTAAGTCTGCAGGATCAATCAGTGATTATATTTTTGATTTGTCACATAATCCTCGATATGTATGGTTACGCAACATTAACAAATGGTAGAACATGATTACTATTACCATTATCATCGCCATTAATAATATTACTATTACCTGCGATGGAATTTACGTGCAGTACCGAGCGTGGGGGATGATCGGTAATGCTGTGGCCTCGCATTCGGTAGGACGCGTGCTCGAATCCCCCTCCGGCCATCCAGATTTAGGTTTTCCATGGTTTCCTCAATTCACTCCAGACGCATGCCTAGAAGGTTCCTCTAAAAAATCTTGGCCTAATTCCTTTTTGCTCCATGCCCCCAGTCCTTTTCCGCCTCAATGACCTCGACGTCGACAAAGGCGTAAAGCCATAAAAAAATTACACGCAGGTGGCACATTCACTTCTTAACTGCACATATTTTTAACTATAACTTCACTAACTGTATGAACTTCCTCGAATATTAATTCTATTTCACCATTTCCTTACCTGCAAATAAGGAATCCTTCATGCCTGAACTCAAGCGCTAATTCATAGTCGTAGTGATCTCTTCTCTAACGCCATATTCGTCCTAATTCTTCGTTCAGTATCCATTCAGACATAATTATCAACGTACTTCATTCTGCTCAACTGCGTGCTGTTTTGCAGAGACTCCAAACGCAACGCCTTTATGACCATTGGTAGTGTTCTTTTTCAATTTATGTAAACAATTCTACCTATGTTCTGTTGCACTTCCTGCAGTTTCTATACCCAATATCCACGATGTGGGTATCGCATTACATATAAATACCTGTATTCATCCTTTCGCTAGCTCCCAATAAGTCTTTGGATTCTTGTTGTCCCTAGTTCCTCTTTTAGCCAGTTTTATTAATGGCGGTGGAAGGAAATATCCACTACGGATTATTTACTCACCGACTGGACATAAAAATGAACTTTTTGTAAAAAAAAATTTAAATGGAATATTTTAACCGTTGTAGTATCTTTGTTATTTTCCTCCATGTTAGTTACTCAAATAAATAGTCATCATACAATTATGGACTGACCATTTCTAGTGGACAGAAGACAGACGTTTATATTTGTTTCTATTTCTTCAAGAACGTACCTTCAATTAATTTAAACTTGCAACCCTTTCCCTGCTCACACCGAACAATTGTCATTGAACCCTAGTTAAGTGAAACAAAAGTATTGAGGTTATGAATTGAAGACTACTTGTAACATACACGGAAAAGATCTTTCTTGTGTAACTACGTTTCATCTAAGCCGTCAAAATGCAGATAAATACATACTAGGGAGAAAAAATCTATTAGCAGGACATTGTCTTGATTACGCTATCGGTGACTTACAGCTAGCTACTTTTCTTAACGCTTCTATGCGGTGTCATTATAGATACATTTCTGTAATCAAATGCAGTGCTATATGTAGCAAAAGCAAAATAGTTCGTAATTTGCGTCAACCAACCATTTTTTACCCCCCGACTTGTACGATTTTTTAACTGATACAATATCACGAAGACCTGGTCAAATAGTAGCTGTAACCACCTGAATGAATGACAGAAACAACAGATTGCGGTGCTCGGCCTAACGGAAATAGATGTCTCATTTACGCGGTAAACTATTAGTAAATACCGACTATGGTGGGTGAACGGTAACGCTCTGGCTTTGCATCCGGAAGGATGCGGGTTCGAATCCACGTCCGGCCATCCAGATTTTGGTATTTAATGGTTTCTCCAGATCACTCCAGACGAATGCCGGGATGATTCTTACTGAAGACCATGGCCGAATCCCTTCTCGTTCCTTGCCGTCAGTCCTTTCCTGCCTCTGATGACCTCGTCGTCAATAAGGCGTAAAGCAAAAAAAGTAAAAATTAGCGCTCCATATCATCCCCTCCAAGAAAACTTGCATCAGGTGTATTATCAATGGTATTCACTGATTTGGCTTATTTACTTGATCGCTTGTAGATAATTTCGTCAGTAAAAAGAGCTGCACATTATTTGAGTACGTTATTCCCCGTCTCAAGCCGCGAGCCGTGAACCTTCCCTTTGGGTAAAAAACAAAAACGCTTCGCCAATGCAGTTATTTTTAGCCCTCCTCTTTCGTCCAGGCCGTTATTTCATCATGAAGATGTGCGCAGATTAACAACGGTGTTAGACAATTCGAGACCATGTGGTGAAAAAGAAAATCAGCGTCGAGACTTAGGCGGGATGGTAGAATAGATGGCGCTGCACGGTTAATGAGCATAAGACGATCTTAACTCAGATTACTGCCTTGTGGATTATTGCGATTGGTTATAGTCTGTAGATACTTAACAAACCACGGAGATGTTGGCTGTCAGTACAGGAGTATTGACAAGGCCAAGGTGCTCGGGTAGATATGCTGCATTAGTATTCCTCGATGAGGCTGGGAGGTGAAATTGCGTTCGTCACTTGCCTATTATGCGAGGACCATTTCACGATGGACGTAAGCTCGGGCTCAGCCAGCTCACCTGATATACCCATGCCCACAGTTATACTCTGGTTCTGGCACTTGCCGTCTAGCGACCACAGGACTCGATGATTTGTAATTCAGTGGGTTGTTCCTGGATTTGCACAATAATTTATAACAAGCGTCGTTTACATATGCCACCATAATACATACAGAATCGGTCAAACTGGGGAAATAATATGATTGCCGCTTATGATATCTAAGGTGAAATGTTTAGAAGGTAATCGACCCTTTGAACCGGTGGATACATCGCAAGAAGCAGTACTGCATGAAGTCTTTACTGGACTTATGGTACACCCGATGATATATGTATATCGGTAACAAGCCTGTCATCGAAGCGGCTGAGGACAATAAACCGAATTCCAATCCAGGTTGAACTAATTGTGCGTATGGGTACATCAACAAATGTAATAGAAAATCGGGTGTTCGTTTTTCTTTTATAAAATTATATTATGATCTCTAATTAAATAATTTTACTCAAACCGTCATTCTGATTTTATTTTTTTTTATCATATTCTCCATTGATTTCATCACTTGGGAGTGAATTTAAATTGCATACTGGATGAAATATGCCGAGAGTCTTTACTGATTGAAAAAACCAATAATTTAATTAAACTAGTCCAGCGTGATTTTTCCTGATGAATGTATCATTACATAATCTTAAAGTAAGACAACAGTTGTAATTAGCAGTCTGTATAACCGTCCTTTACCTTCTATTGATTCTGTGTGCCTCTATAACCCGCGCGAAGATCACAAATAAATGATGAGGTCTATCGTATGTAGGGAAATATATTCAGATGGTTTGCACGCAGTGGATTTCCCTCAAAAATTTCTTAATCCAATCGGATGAGATAAGGCTATGATACTTCTAATATCTGAGTCTTTATATTGGTGTTACATGTGCTGCATTCAGATATGGAAAAAGAACTTTCCAACAACATTTTATCTTTTGGTTCAGGAATCTTTTAACTTGAACTATTATCTTTGTATATTGCATGAAATCTTAGTTATAAGGGCTGTGTTTGTAGTTGCTAAGAGCTGAATGGTGGTTGGTTATGACTTGAAGACAATTTTTTATAGGACGGTTTGCTAGGTTACTATAAAATAAATTGTTTCCAAACGATCATTTCGCGGCTGATTGCCTGAAAAAGATTCTGAGTAATTTTCGCACATGCTAGCATCAATTGCCCCAAATTACGTTTTTCAGTTTCGTTATGGTGTTGTGTTTGTGTTTATTGCTGGGATGGAAGATCTGTTGTTAGGGACTCATGTTGGCGGTGAGATCAGTCCTGGTAAGGAACATTATTATATCATGATTCCCCAGACGTATACTTGGAGAACATAATCTCAGATCAGCCTTCGATGAAGTTTTATGAGTGTGAAATCGTCTCTCCAGCGTCATAAAGTACTTTTGCGGTCGTTAAAATCGCAATAGTACAGACGTGGTTATGTACATCTCAGAATTATTTACGGAGCGTAATAAACGCCAAAACAACTTTTAAACTATCTTCTAAGCGAGGAGTAGACATCTTCCAAGTCCATGATAATCTTCGAGTGTTGGATGTGGTTCCTCTGAACGACTACAGTTCCTCCTACATCTTTCATTTCTAATTAATGCCCATGTGCTAAATTTGATTTGCCTCTTCAGTGTCGTTAAAGCATTAATTCCAGTGGCGTAAATTTTTCTGGTTTCTTAGCACCCTTATTGTGCGTGGCGTATAAAAGATTTTGTTTCAATTTGCTTAAAGAACTTGATGACTATATAACAAATCATTAAAAACAATATAAGAACTTTAATGTCCCTCGACATATTAGCTATTTAAAACGATGTCAACTTAATCACTTGAAGTTAAAATTATTGGTCTTCTACGTTCCAAAAAAACATACTCATTATAGTTGCCTTCTGACTGTACAAGAGTTTATTTTTATCATATAACGAAAAAATTGTGATGATATCCAGTCGATCCACATACAACTCTATAGGGTATCATTATCAGTTCGTTATAATTTAATACTACATTCACTGAGATACATCTAATTTTCGTGGTACTTCAGAACGCAAACGATTTTTGTGTTATACTAGATAGTGCTGTTCGATAACTCTATAAGTCGCTCCTCTCGTCATATAAAACTACATCGCTAGAGTATTTCAACAATCACCCTAGTAGAAAATGATTCGCGAAGTGCTAAGCTGTTTATGTTTCCTGGGAAACTAAGTATTCTTTCCGAACGAAAGCTCCCAGAAACTGGACCGTCGCTGAGAGCGCTTTGTAATGTAGCCATTGCGAAGGCGTAAAAATTAGTTAATGTAATACAAGTTTCCAGTTTATGGTGCGTAGCTGGTGCCAACATTTTTCTATTGCATCATTTAAATGTTATCAGAACACCAACTTAGTACAAAAACGTTTATTCCATTCTGGCACAAAGGGAATTATTGCAGAATTATACGGTTTTGTATCGCAGAAACAAAAGCGTGTTGTTCTAAAAGCAATGAATTAAAAATTAAATCAAAATAAATGTGTCTAAAAATGAAAATACAGTTTTTAACCAAAAGCTAAACTGGAGAAGTGTAGGTGAGATTCATTCGCTTAACGACAATTTGCGCTAGGAGGAAGATCCTCCTGGAAACATTTTTTAAAAATGTCTATAAGGATTTCACAGACAAGTTATAACTTTGTAAATGTCGTCTCTGCTATCATGCTTTGGGATTAACTTAATAGTACCAAATTTTGAGATCTGAAATATTCCTCATATACTCTTGAATATATTACCTCTGCACGATCGTATGTTCTGCGTCCACTACATTTGTAATTATTTCCTTGATATTCATACTACGTATAGCTCCATACAGCCTGGGACTTGGCCAGACGTGAGAACCTTCTGATCTTGTTGACACCGTGAATGTTCTTTCAAGAATGGAAGTTGATACTGGCAGTTTGTTTCAAACATCCTACACGGAGCACTGGGAAACCAAAAAACGAGTGGAATCCTACTTACTTGTTATGGACTTACTTTACTTTTTCGTGTCCAGACGTTTTGCCCAAAGTTGGACAAAATTGTCAATCTCTCTTCCTGTATATAGGTCTTCGAGTGGTGTTGAAAACTGGCACTGCTTCCAAGCATAGAGGTGATCCATGGTCTGCTGTTCTCAGCTTTCACATCGATCTTCTATTGTCAGAACCCATTTATACATGTTAGCTTTCACTGGAGCCACTTTTGTTCTTATACGGTTAAGGGTTCTCCATTTTACCCAGCCAAGTTTTATGCCAGAATGTTCTTCCTCAGTGATTGGATACCAGTTTGGAGGATCGACATTTGTGTGATTTAGAAAAGGAGACCTAGAGATTAGCCTTTTGGTGGAGGGCTTTGAATCACAAACATTACGTGCCTCTCATTGAACGTTTGAATCGCTCTGTGTACTCATGTAAGTTACGGAGTATTTTTGGTTCAGGAAATCTAGCCTCTTTGTACAGTAGGCGTATTGGGATTGATTTCATGCAGCTAGTAACTACTCGACAAGTTTCATTCAAGGCTATATCTGCGAGGGTGGCCCAGAAACTAATGCACCACAATTTTTCTTCTTCAACAATTATTTATTGAACACAATGAAACTTAACACAAGAAAGAATGATGTTTCTTCTACACTCCCTATTTTCCATGTAATCTGCTTCCCGTTCTATGGCCTTCCTGCAGCGAGACACAAGAGCGTGTATGCCCCGGCGGTACCACTCCTTGTTCTGTTCACGAAGCCATTTCTTCACTATGCGAATCACCTCTTCGTCATCCTCAAAATGTCTCCCACGAATGGTATCCTTCAATGGCCCAAAAAAGTGAAACTCTGAGGGAGCTAGGTCAGGGCTACAGGGTGGATGGTGTAACACTGTCCAACACTGTTTGGTGATGTGTTCCAACGTCCTCAAACTTGTGTGAGGGCGTGCGTTTTCATGTTGAAGCAAACAATCAATGGGTCGTTATGGCGTCCAAGTCGCTGCAGCTTGGTTAATGTGTTCACATACGCCTCAGAATTAATGGTGGTGCCTCTGGGCATCATATTAATGAGTATGACACCATCACAGTCTCAAAACACAGTGATCATGACCTTACCAGCGGAAGCAGTTGCTTTGAATTTTTTCTGCTGTGGAGAGTCAGGATGGCGCCATTACATCGATTGCCGTTTAGTTTAGGGCTCAAAATGATGAACACAGGTTTCATCACCTGTCAAAATCCGGGACAAGAAGGCTTCCCCTTCAGCTTCAAAACGTTGGAGAAACTCAGAAGAATTTTTTTTTCTGAGAGTTTTGTGTTCCTCCGTAAGACGGCGGGGGATCCATCGTGAACTCTTTTTTTGCATAATCAAGAGAACTGACGATTACATCCACACTACCTATGCTGATTGACAGCTCCCGCGCCAAGTGCCGAGTCGTTATGCGTCGGTCCTTGCGATTGGGCACATCAGCACGCTGCATCTTGTCAGGTGTTACAGCTGTGGGTGGCCTTCCCGACCGCTGCAAATCTTGGAGCTCTGCAGAACCGCTTTCAGATGGCCTCACCCTCTGTGCCCGGTGACTGACCGTTCTTCTGTCGATTGCTGATGCTTCATAAACTGCACATAAACTTTTGTGAATGTTTCCAACCATTTCTTGCTCCGCAGTGAGAAATTTGAAGACGACACGCTGCTTGTAACGTACATCGCTCACAGACGCCATGTTGAACCATTGCTGCAAGTACGCTATATGTCAGAAGTAACGGAAACTTTGCGAGCGCACTCTGAAAACTTCGAAGAATTCATATCTAAAGTTTCGTATTCATACCATTGTTGAGGGCTGAGAAAAAAAAAAGTGGTGCGTTAGTTTCTAGGCCACCCTCGTACTTTCTTTGAATGTACGGTTTGGTTCCAAACAGGAGTCGCATACTCAGCAGTGGAAAAACAGTGTGCTTTAGCAGATGTGCGCAAGACCACCGGATTTGATCCCCATTTACTGCAACATAACTTTTTTAGAATATTGTTTCTCGTGCGTACTTTAGCTGCAGTTATACGGCAGTGGTTCTTATAAGTAAGACCTCTATCTTTAGTGACTCCTAAAAATTTTGGTCGGTCTGTATGAACGCAAATAAATGCGCAGATTTGGATTTTGGATGGGTTCGGTTTCAAAGAGTTGTTTTTGTAGTAAGTGGACAACTGTTCTTTGACCCGTTGTAACATGGTAGGATACTATACAGTCGCCAGCTAACAGGTAGTGTTTGGCACTGGGATGTACGGGTTGGTCATTTGTATACATTAAATTAAATAAAATAGGGGATAACACACAGCCTTGAGGTAATCCATTCTTTTCAATTCTCCACCTATTTTGTTATCCAGGCTAACAAAGAAACGTCTATTAGTGAACAGAGATTCTATGAGTTTCATTAAGCTGAAATCTCTGCACAGGTGATATATTTTTGTAAGCAGTAGTCGGTGGTTAATGGCGTCATACGCCGCAGAGAGGTTCACCAGCGCTGTCACAAGTCTGTTCTGGAAACCCTTTTCTATATGTTCCGTCAAGTTTAATGCATGACTCGTGCAACACTTTCCTGGGCGAAACCAGCCTGTTGTGGGATAAGTTTTGGTTCTATCATGGGTCTAACAAGAGATAGGATTAAACGTTCATAGAGCTTAAATAAATGTCAGAGCAATGAAATAGGCCGGTAACTGCTTGGCTTATCTGGATCTTTACGCTGTTTCAGAAGAGCAACAACTTTTGATTTTCTCCACATTTTAGAAAGAGAGTAGGCTTTACGGCAGTGGTTAAACATATTCAAAATCCATAGTTTTGTTTTAGGTCCAAATTGTTTTATCTGTTCCGTGCACAATCATCAGTCCCTGCAGCTTTACCGTTTTTCATACTCTTTAAAGAATTCTCGAGTGTGAAGAAGTTCTGATGGAATTTTAATTACTTCTTTCTAAAAGTTAGCCGATAACCTGGGAAATTGTGGAGAAGACGGTCCGATTGTTAATAATCCTCTCATACGATCTAAAAATTTGAAG
Source organism: Vandiemenella viatica (assembly GCA_031002005.1). NCBI lineage: Eukaryota > Metazoa > Arthropoda > Insecta > Orthoptera > Morabidae > Vandiemenella > Vandiemenella viatica. The sequence goes on along the minus strand of JARYHS010001692.1, from coordinate 15,834 downwards.
AAAGAAAACCGTCAGCATGACGTCAGCAAGCGATACAACACAAATCTTGGCATATGGTTGTCTATCTGAGGAAGCAGACAGCCGAGTTCTCCGTTGTTAGGACGAACTCTTCCTGCTTAGCATTTTAGAACCGGATTTGCAACGATGGATCTCTTTAGACATTTTCGCTTTCTGTAAGAATTAAAAGGTCCTCGCAGTTCTGGCTGAACAAATAATACACATAATGATCATGACCATTCGGTTTTTACTAGACACTAAAACTGCAGACGCAGTTGGCGCATCGTCATGATTTTGAGCAAATCTAACCAATACTTATAATATGCAGGAGGCTTGCGCCATTTGTTCTTTGCTTTTATTAGAATGGTGATCACTATTGTGATTATGTCGCATCTTGTTTTCTTCGTTGTAAATACAATTAAAATGAGAACATGCAAAAATAGCACATTAGCTTCACTGATAATTGATACATTTTTCAATTACTGCACTGTTTTACATTCATGGGTTTTGTTATGCCCGTTTTATATGGAAGATAAAAAATACCAAATTCTGTAAGAGTCTACAGGTTGACGGCAGTAAACTAAAGGAGCGATGGGTACTCATGTAGACTTGCTACTGTCACCCATTAGTATAGTGAATGGCCGTAGGTATCTTAGAGTACTCTCTCTGGCGCTCTTCATTGCACTTTTTTGTGTTCTAACGTATGATCCTCGGTTAATAACGATAAAAATTTGTTGAATGAAAAATTTAAAACAAAGAACTGAATTTTACCTTCCCGCTCGCGTTTTCATCGCCTGGAGACATAAAAATTTAGTATACACTATACACAAAAATAAAATATGGAACCTTGATATTTGACTTAAGAAGCATATTAGTTTTAAAATTTATTTTTCTTTCGTCCTATTAGCTAGAGGCATCAAATATTTTCCAATCAAACTGCTGACTTTTTATGATAACACAGACAAAAATTTTGGCTTGGTGATGTTCTTTGAAGTAGTTCTGCCTCTTGTGCCTCATTGTAGACCCAGCAGAGTGCTTTGCTCACCATCCCATTTATATATATAGGCCTATATAAAAACGAACGCGCTGGAGTTGCAAAGTATTGTTTCGTTGCTTTTCTATCTCTGGAAGCGCAGCCTCTCTCCTTTCTCTCTATTTCTCTGTTTGCAAACTTCGCTAAGGACAGGTAGTAAAAGTTCATACGACGTCATTCTGTGTACTGACTCGGAATCCTCCATGCTGGCAGAAACTAGCTTAAACAGAAAAGTAAAAAAGAACTGGTAGCGTAACGTTTCCAACTACAGTGTCAGAGATGATACGAAAATACCGTTTCAATTGCACAAGACCTTATATAATTAGGGAAGTAGATGATCTCTGAATAAAATAAATGCGTTTTTATTATCAATTTAATACTGTTGAGAGAGACAGTCAAGCGTTTAAACGTTTACATTGACTCGTCTTGAGCAACAAAAATTCCAAACGTTCTTATGTGTGATGTACCTCCGGGCTACCGATTAATATAAATACATTGATTGTAGTTATACTTACCCGTGAAGGATGTTTTTGTCAGGTCTGCATGAAATTGGGCGTCATGGAAATAATTTTAAAAACTGAATAAATTTTATCTTCACTGTAAGCAAGACTATATGACACCAATCTAAAAACACAGTTAATTCTACTAAATTGAATGATGGGAAACCTGGGGCTATATGTTAAAATGAAACAGTGCAGTTGAAGCGTATTAGCACTGCATCGCAATTTATTAGCATTAATTCAAATGAAATTGCTAAATTTATTCGGTATGACAAACATTAAATGAAATATCAATCCGATATGAAACATGACTACAAAGACTTTAACAGAACATTTACAATATCAGGTTTTAGCGCAATTAACTAAAACATGGAGCACACGAGAGATTTATTGAACATATTTTGAGCCATCAGAGTTGTACTGAGTTCGTGGTGGGAGAAAGTTCAATGAGATTACCATATGAATGCAGCAGTAGTCTCTGCATCAACGTCTGACCACTGGACAGCGTCATCACTCATCAGTAACCAAATTACCGGGTAGTAATTTAAGATGTCCTTCCTCCCTTCAGAACTGGAGAGGTGTGACCTGAAGATCAATACAGTGTTTGTATCATCACGGCTTGCAGCGTCGTACCGATTTAATGCGTTTCACACATGCCAGATCTCATACCAGTATACTCAGACTTTTTTTTCCCCACGAACAGTATGAAGACCGAATGTAGGTGCTAAAGTTACTCTTTCACGTTCCAGAACAGACATAAAATAAAACTTTCACATTCGAGAGCAGGCTTCCAATGAATCTTCCACATTCTAAAACTGACGTAGAATAATCTGCCCACCACGAAAAATCCGCTTACGTCTTTTTGCTGGACGGTGTCGTTTGGTCATCAATCGCACCAAGTCTTGAAAACCAACTAAGACGAAAGTTAGTTTGCAGCAACCGCAGTGTTTTACTCTTATTCGCTATCTACATTCATCCACATTTCTCACACTCAATATTTCATTTCTGTTCGTTAACACTACATGTGATCGAATATTTCTTACCGCCACTTGGTTTCCCACGAAATAAGTTAGAGCAAAATAGGTCTCTCACTTACAATTTATTGAAGTGTTTGCCAGTTGTCATCACTTTAGTGGTTCAAGCTATCATTTTCGTTGCAATGTATCGAATAGAAGGCAAATTCTACTCTCCTACAGTGAAGAGCTTGAAGTTTTCACTGTGACCACAGATCTCGTAGATTCAGCCACGCCCATTCATCTAGAGTAGACCATTAACCAAGGTGGTGCTTAAACGACACGGATAAACTGGCGGTTTCTTCTACTTTCTATCACCATCAGATAAATTGTTAAGAAACAATTTTTGAATTATTTCATTACGCAACATAGGAATACCACTAATTATTATTCACTTCTTATTTGAAAAAAGATCTCTTGGAGGTTTGAAATTATATCATAGTTACCGTATGTGTGAAGGCGTGTAGAAAATTCTGAGTAATTACTGTTGTATCGAAATCTTTAGCGTCCTGACGCTGCTAATGTGAACCACCGTTCATTGCAGGGAAATAGTCACATTCCCGGACTTTCAAATAAGATTAAAGCGAATAAGTCTCACGGTGAGCTGATATTGTAGTTGCGGCCTCGGTAAAGTGCGATCAACGAGACGTTCATTTATCGATGCATAAGCTCTTGCAACATGAATAAGCCCTTGTGCAAGAAGATTCTCTTATATAAATCAGTATAATTTCGCACAAAAATTTCTGATCACTTACAGTTGACCGGCGAAGTGAAGGAAAAATTGAAGCCAGAGCACTAATTAAAGAGGAGAGATGGCAACTCTATAGACATAGATATTCTTTCGTCACTCGATAACAAAAATACATTAAATGTGAACGCAAGTGTTGCTGTTTAGGAAACCGTGTCATATGCTGACCAATAAAGACTTTCCATAGCGCCACCACAACTTCGGCCTGCTGCATCACGAGAAGACGCCGGTGTTCGTAATGCACTAACCGTTGTTTGAGATGGGACTCAGCTCTTCAAAACTCAAGGTATTACAGATCATTGACATTAAATTCAGTTTCTTATCTTTTGCTGTATTTAAAACATCAAGGAAACAGATCGACGTTTCTTTGAGGAGAAGTAATTGGCATTTGTTGTTGAAACAATAGAGGACGCTAAAAATTTGTAATACCGAGTAAATGTTAAAACTGGTGATCATGTCAGCCACTTTTTACAAGGAATTTGCCATTTACTAGAGGGACGTTGAAAGTCATTCTGTTATGCTGTACGGAACATCAGTAAGTAATACCAGCCTCAACTGCCACCATGTGTGACACCTGTCCGTACTTCTCTGTATGAGAAGGCATATCCACTAAATGTATCTACAGAACGGTTTGTGTTTGTTGTTGTGAAGCGGCATCCGTACAGAAAACGAAAGATTTAGTGGAAAAAACGGTATTACATGACTGTCTTAGAAAGAAATTAGGAAAATTTCCTTTCGGTATGTACAGTTATACTATCGGAATTTGATTTAAGAAACAGACCTAAACAGTTTTCTTTTTAAGTTTATTCGTGGGTACTATTGACTGAGAATTTCCTTTTTAGACTCTAAAATCGATTTTAACCTGACATCAGAGAAGCAAATATATATCTGTATTTTACTTGTAAATGTACAATATTTTATTTATGGCCTCACCATGGAAGCATCTGTCTGTAATTATTGATCGCGCAGACTCGTGTAGTATATATTGTTTCCTTATGTAGATACAGATATATAATTCTGGATTTTTCAAATTGCAGCATAAAGAGAAAATAATCACTCCTTATTTCTTTCTCTGTTTGCCGTGCCTTTGATGGATTTGAATTTTATACGATGGATTGAAACTGTTCTGCAAGGATATAAATCAAAGAAACAAATCGCACGTTTTTATATTTTAGGTTTGATGTTGTAAAAAATTTTAGTAAAAATAAGTTAGTTGGGAAATATCAGATAGTTAAAGTTGTGGCGCGGGATGTTTTAGAGTATATGGAACAAAATGTTTGGAATAACGAGCACTGAAAGACGAAACTTTTTGCATTCTTTCCTTTCGGTATTAAGTTTGAGGAGCGTACTTCTGTAACTAAGCTTCAGTTATTTCAGTTGTAAAGATATTGTGCCGGATATGGTTTAATGTTCAGCCATACGTGTTCATCCTCTTTGCAGAAGTTATTCACCACGTAATCTGTGTTTTGCCTTATGGAGAGGTCGTCAGACGAAACGATTCTTCTCGCTTCCCTCCTCATAAATCCCATTTCGGTTAATAAAGTAGGCCGCTACTGTTTGAACTGTTTATAAAAGTAATTGAAAGCGCTGTTTGTTACACTGTCAGAACATTTCTTTCACTGCAGAAATCTCTTCAGACGCTTTGCGCGTGGCCTATTACAGGGGCGAGATATTAGAATTTAACTCGGATTTGCAGTAAATTTGTGTCTAAATTTGCTTGTCACAGAAGAGCCGCTTTTAGAACTTGGTTTAATTAAAATTCTTTGTTAAAAGGAAAATAAAACTTTGTAGACAATGGTCAGGGAGAGAATGCTTTTACGATACGAAATCCATGCGTTTTGCAAAGAACTTATTAGCATAGACACAAAACTTTGGGTTCAGTGTTATAAAGCAGTTCACAAAAGGCGGCTCTGTTTTTAAAGACTGCCACATAGGGACAGAGACTGGAGGGGAAGTGTAATGGGTCTTTTATAGTTGAAATAATACACGAGTTCTCCTCCTCTGCGGAATTAATTTTCCCGGTTTGAAAATAATTTTTTTTTCGCAAAAACTTTAATGTACGTCGTTTGTCAAAAGAAACATCGGCAAATGCAGCGGTGTAATTAAGGTTGTTGCAGCCGCCAAGTCCCGTGCAGACACGCATTCAGCAGCTAATTGGGTCCAGCAACTAGCTTCACACCGACGCCGTTCCACTGCCTGCTCCGTTTAAAAACCTACAACGGCAGTTAACGATCCTTCCGTGCGTTAAATATTTGTCCAAACCTCTTGTGTTTTTCGTTAATATAGGAGGATTAATCTGCAAGTCTCACACGCTTATCAACGACTTCTTCCATTTCACGTCTCCATTCATTCTGGCGAAATTTGATGCTTTAACTGAATCAACGTTAAAGTTACAGCGTTTACTTTCTTTGTTTCTGTTTCGTTAATACGCTAGCTATGACTAGCTGTTGTATCAAGTATTTAATGTACCAACCACATTTTACTGATGTGACAGCAGAACAACATGCGCAGAATTTTTTTTTCTTTGTTTATAAATGTGTCGCAGGTGCAGTATTTATTTGTACCGTTCACCAATCTTTTGCTCTGAATTTACTCATAGTTATATGCGCGCGAAAAAATCTCGCTAACGAACACTTGACTTTATATATATTTATTTACCTCCATTGTATTTCCTGCTGACAAACTCTTGATATTCAGCTACAAAAAAATATATTTTGTATATGATACACTTTTGTCGAGATATTTAGAAATTTATTCAGATATTATTTGTTGCAACTAAAATATCTAAATTTTGAAAATTCAATATTATCAGGAGATGTTAATTTCTTATTCATTTAGATTTTGGAGAAATGTGATTTCAATCAGGCGGAGTTGGTAACATCTATTTCAAATTTATATTTTGGCTCACATTTAATAATAAAATAGTTCATAGTATGATTTCATTATAGTGATAGTTACGATATTTATCAAGTCAGTGCGATAATTTATATAGGTGTCTGTGATCTCAGCAGTCATTGCTGCGTCACCACTTTTAGAGTGGGAGCGCTAAATGGCGGCCATCGTAATGGCAAAAGCCAGCTTGGTCACTGCAAGGTCGATTCTGCGAACGTAAAGTGGCAGGCGGAATTCAGATATTCAAGTCAGTGGTAACGAAACATGTTATCTGGAGCTTTTTCTTCTTCCTATCCAGTGTTATACCTGTTATGGCCTCAATCCACTTTTTTGGTGGTTTTCCTGTATCTCTCCTGTCTCTGGGATTGTTATTGAGGATTTTTAATTGGATCCGGTCGGTCTTCATCCTTATAACATGGTCTGTCCAAGATGTTCTGTATGTTTGAGCAGTTTTTAGAACTGGTTTGACTTTGAGTTCTTCATTTCTCTTTCTGTCTCGTAACTCGTAGCCAGCTGTTCTGATGAATCGCAACTCAGCCGCCATTAGACTCTGCTCATCACCTTTATCTAGAGCGTTTCTTAAAAATTGACAAGTATCAGTGGGATCAAAATGTGAGAAGTATCTTATCTTTCCATAAGGGTCTACCATAAATTTCATTGTTTTCAACTTCCAAAAAGTATTTAATTCCTACGTTAGTAGTAAATTATGTTTTGGAAATTCCTCTCGTCATCATATTTCATACACGTCTAATTTTTTTTTCTTTGACCTAAATATCCTAGATTCGCTTCGATAACCTGCTGAGTTCCTTACATACAGCGTTGAATAACACTTTCAGCGGTGTCAATGCATCATGTTAAATTATTTCTTCTCGTGAGTGAGGCTCTTTTCGAAGACGCTAATCTGTTTTTATATCTTCCCTGCTTCGTTTATCTAGTAATATATTCCTTACGACTGCAGGTACAGCTATATGAATTATCCTGCTCCTGCAATTGCCATTTCTACTACACTTAATGACATTTCTATCCTTCTGTTTATGGTAAACTCTACTTCCGTACTACCTAGTAATTTTAATAGATCTTTCCTCTACCACCAAAATGAAAAATGGTATCAGCGAAGCGAGATATAGGGGCTACCGTTTATTCTGTAAAACAACATTTTTGACGACTTAAATCAGTTTCTCAATACAGTTAACCGATTTTAACGGACAGCTTAAATAATGCTGCTTTCTGTTTTAAATATAATCATCTATATAAATAAAAATGAAATGCTGTTCGTTGGCAAGCACATCACTTGAGAACGGCTGGATTGGTTTGGCTAAACTTTATTTTTTAATTTTAATGGTAGTCCGAATAAGGTATTTAGAAAAAGAAAAATTGGAAAAATTTGGAAAAACTAAAAGTGCTTTTTTCTATCGACTGATATATGTAGTTTTTAAATCGTTTGTAATAATCTGAATAAGATTTCTATAGAAAGAAAAGTATGATAAGTTGCCCGGAAAATTGGAAAATTCGCGAAAAAACTGAAACTGTTGTTTCAGATGTTCCGATTTAGATAATTTTTTTCTTATAAAATGTTCATTTTAGTCTGAATAACGTTTTCAATAAAAGAAAAATTGGAAAAGTTGTAGGAAAAATTCGAAAATTTGGGAAAATTGAATGTGGCTTTTCCTATGCGTTTGTTGTATGAACTCAAGGCCATAACTCACAATTCGAACTAACGATATGCATATTCTTTTGTTTGTTTTGATTATTTTGCTCCCAGGATGGAAATAACACAGTTGACTGTTTTCTATTGGAAAAGAACTGGTAGATCTGGAGAAAAATCTGAAAAACTCATTCCAACCTAAATTAAAATAAAATTATCTTCGTTTTTATTTTTGTGTTGTTACTGTCAAACAAATGAAGTTATTTATTTCTATTCCATTGATATTAATTGATTACATGTGCTTAATCATATAACGAACAGGGTATTACCTCAATTAGGCATGACGGCGCCCAGTCGTCCGATGCACAACGCATCTAACCAAGAGTTGAAAAGCGAAAAAACAAGATGATTATGATACATTGCGAGAAATATTTCGAACGAACGTTCCGCTGTTGAATGAAAGTGGCGAACGATGGAGTTAGAGGAATATTTTTTTCGGACGCTGCCGGTGGGACTGGAAAACCTTCTTTGGTCTAATAATCTAATTGATTTTGGCAACGATTCACTCGCACTTGCATGTGCAGTTGCGTTGTGGAAAGGCGGTCAAACAGCTTATTCAGCATTCAAATTGCCCCCGAATATGTAAATCAATGATACTCCAATGTGCAACCTTTCAAAGAAGTGTGCGATGGCCAAATTTTTTTGCAGTAATATTGTGACTTAAATTTTGGAATAAAACCGCATGGTTCCAAGTCGGTAACATTCCAGGCACATCACTATTTCTGACATTTCAGCAGTTTACTGTCGATGGAATTCATCTCAAATGTAAAATTTCCCATTGGCGTACTTCTGAATGTAATCCTCTTCGAATTAAATAATCATGGACACAATCATTAATAAATACACTGATAACTCAGAAATACGTTTTTTTCTCATTTTTACTTTGTTTACAAGTTCACAATACCTTTTCACGAATCCACAAAACGATCAAAAACAAATTAATTGAAATTTGTGAGGGGCAGTGTCTGTCGGGCCACCTAGTTATCACTAAAACTTGACATTCCCTGTGTCATGTGTCATTGGTAACGACATAAATGTACTATTATTTATACAAATTTAAAAAAATCCATGAACTATATGAGAAGATCAAACATGTATTGCTTCAGCTCTATGCGCTGAATTGAGTCAACACTCAATTGAATACCAGAGATAAGGACATTGATAAAAGTACATGAATTGAATATTGTGTTGTCAGTTATGTGAAGACTTGTTTTAATACAGAGAGCTTAAGCAGTTGATTTGATACTAATAAAATGGAAAGTACTTATTTAAATATGATTAGATTCAAGTAGTATAAGATTGTATTAAGCAGCCTGATGGCTCTATGGTCAAGGCGTGTGGGTTGAGATCAAAATGTCTCCGATTCGAATCCCTGACTGCAGCGATTTTCATAAGCCTTTAACCCAGCCTTCACCTGTGTCACAGCTTACTGTGTAATGTGAAGTAGGCCAGAACGCTTCCGTTGTTCGGATACCGCGTTAAACTGTGAGTTTCCTCTAGGGCTAATAATAACCCTAGTTGTAACACGGAATAGTAAGCATCCAAAGGAAGTTCAAGACAGACGAAGCTTAATGTGGTCCTAGTATGTAACACTTTGCCACGTGCTATCAGCCCAATTAACTACGACTGTTATCGTTTTAGATTCGTTAAAATAGCGTTTTTTACTTTTAAAGATTGTTGCCTTCAGAATTAAAAATTAGAGATTGTTTGGTTCCGGTTCCTTCACTTCCTGGGAACCGGTTATTGAGAACGGGGGTGTGAGCCCGGGGAATTTTCCGTTCAGTTGGTTAGTTAGAGCGAGACAGCTCTTTGGAGCGATCGATAATCACAGTTAGTGGTCGGTATGACATAGAGTAGTACAATTTGCGCTAAGGCTGAAGAACCTTAGCTAGTGTGAATAAACTGGATGATACTTATAAAAGATTTCGCGTTTAATTTAAAGGATTTCAACTGATAGAAAAAGTATATTGTGAAGGATTTTGTATTTGATTACTGAAAGCAGGGCCGGCGTTAGGGAGGGGTAAGCAGGGTAAAAGTACCCCGGGCCCGAACCCCCAGAAGGGGGCACGCCAACCAGGGTACCTAGCTAAATGGCAATCAAACGCAAGTTTTAAAACCTGCACCTATGATTTTGAACGTTCTTGCAATATTTTTTTTAACTTTATACATAAAACCAAATTTTAAAGTAAAAAAAAAATCGTCAGGGGGTGAGGGGGGGGGGGCCTTTCGAACGTTTACCCGGGGCCCGAGAATCCTAGCGCCGGCCCTGACTGAAAGATATAGAATAAATTTAATTTCGTGGATCTACGTGTTGTAAATTGGTAGCAATAGTATCTTTTCATTGGACCCGAGAAAGAGAACAAGTATTTAAATTTGTTTGGGAGGGTGAAGAAGAAGTGGGTAAAATTGCAGATTATGTACTCGTGTCTATCCACAGAATCAGGTATTGTTATAACTTGGCCCAAACGAACATACATACTTAAGCGCATATTGATGAGATTCTTTTTCAAGCTTTTATTTTAATATAATACGACGGTATAAGAATCGTAAATGAAACACGTCAGATCTTACGTCCATTTAAAATTAAAGTTCCCAAAGTTTTTCTTAACACGCCCTCTTCCGTCTAAAGAAAAATTCCCACGCCCCCATTCCTTCACCGCTATTTTATTATTAATTTGTACTACTAACAATGTCATATCACTGGAAATTCACTCAGCTCCTATATGATGTTACCGTAGGTTTTCACCTCTAAGACGCGGCGAAGAAGACATAATACTTTCGACGGTGCAGAGGTAGGGTATCGGCCACATGGGCGGCGATGTTCCCTCACATCCCGCGCCTCCCCCCCCCCTCTTTTTACATGCCATCGCGCTCCCCTTGGAGGGAGTGCAACCCCTCCCCAGCTTGGAAGCCTATGATTTATAAGAACCGTAAACGGTCCAAGCGGCAATTGTAAAAAGAAGTAGTAACACACTTATTTGGCATATCTTGATAGAATCTTCTTTTAACTAAAACCTGCTTTGTGGTACCACATGATGTGCGATAAGCGAGTATATGTATATGGAAGATGAACGATTCAGTCCTGATAAAAAGTATATTTGGTCCTGATAAAAAGTATATTTGGCCCAATATCCATGAGATGTATCATGAAGTTACTGTTGAAATTTAAAAACGTTCATCGCAGGATAGTTTGTATTCAAGTTGTCTTTTTATAGATTGGATCCTGTCCCCCAATATCGATATATTCTATATTTAAACGACAAATACTAAAATTGCTTAAATTTAATATAATTTGTAAGCAAAATAAGTAAAGTTTATATTTAGAGTTTTTTTGCAGTGTATTGTTATAGTATTATTTAAAGTGTTCTAATTTCAGATTGCATTGCTTCCTAAAGTACGTATAGCAAATTTGATTGTAAATGGAAAATATCGTTAGCGGGACGTGCTGAGCTTATGCGGCGTTCGAGGGTGGAAGCCGCTACCTAGCCTGAAAATGTGACAGATGCCAAGCGATTGCCGTCAGTCCTGCTACATGCATGATATGTCATTAGGTCATTAGGGTGTGAAACCTGAAACTCGAGAGAGTTAATTCGCACTTGCCCAGTTTATTTGCATTTGTTACAGTAAAAGGAATAGTCTTTGAGCCCTCAGAAAAAAAACCTCTTATCACCTAGCGCCAAATTACTTTGATGTTAACAGTAAATGGAACGTATATTTGAACTCTAGCTTAAATGACTGTTTTTTGTGATTATTTCGCTAAAAATGTTATTTGTCTGTAGGTGGTGTTTGAAGTCGGATTTAAGTTTCCTGTTACAAATAAAAAGCATTCTCCAGTTATGCTACGGAAATGAATTAAATTTACATTATGCTCTTCAGATTTACATCTAGACAATGAGAATTAATTGAGACAATCACGGAAATTGTTAACCAGCAACTTATTAAACTCTGCGATGAGTCCTTCCTCGTTAAAAATATTTGTTACGAAAAACGTTATTTCATTAGTTTAAATAATAACACAAATTTCTCTGTTTTAAAATATAGATAAATACCAGTGATATTGTGATGAGTGTATGAATATGGTGCGTTATGCGTTTACTTAATTTCGCAGTGTGTTTGCCTGGAACTATATTATCAAGTTTTTGTTCCGTATATTCAGTGACGGACTGCCACAGGATGATAATGCTCTTTGTTCGCATGTCGCATGAAATGTGTTCACAATTCAGGTTTTATATGCTTTGCCGTATCGGGTATTTATGTATGACGTTGCTTTTTTTTTTTAACGTGTGCGCATAAAGTGCTTCGTAAATTTCTGTTTGAAGTTATTTGAATAGCGCTGAACGAATGAAAATTTGCTCTCAGTTATTTCGCTGGACAAAGAAACTGCCATTAAATTACAGTTTAACAACAGAAAATGTCATTCGGTGTGGTTATGTTTGCGCTGGGGCGAGTTTACCATTTATCATCAGTGGAGCGAATATCACGGAAGACAATATATCGTACTAGGCAAAAGATATTGTTAAAATATTGTAACGAAGAGGATTAAAACAATCGCGTCATGTAACTGCCCGTGTTCGTGTCCGAAAGTTAATGTCTCTTCTTTTCCGTTGACTGCTTTTGCAAAAGTTTTCAATATTTCTGATTAACAATAATTTCATTCCTAGCTTTTTATTTACAACTAGCGGAGTTCCCGGCGTTGCCCGGTATAGTTGGCGTAGATTTACCCTTATCCTATTTTTATTCCCGCAACGTTTCATAAAATTCACGTAAACTTTTTTCGGAATTAAAGCAAACCTAGATTCACCCGCCCCCTAGCAAGAAATGGGTGCGTTGAAGTTTATTTGCCCATACACTATATTCATTCGTCCAAAAATATTCATACTTTTATACTTTCTGCTCGAAACGCCAGATACTTTAACTCCATAGATTCAGCCATTTATATAAATATCAAAAGTGAATCCAGAATAATATTATCGTAAACAGAAGACTAATGTTAATGGCCAGAGACATTGTCCAGAGATCGTGCTTAAAGAAAATCTCTGTTGTTTTAACGGCAATCTATGGCGTTTAAAAATTGAATATCCCGAATTAAAGGAAAGATTACTTCAAGTTACGGCTGTCTAGGGCGTTTAAAAATTGAATATCCAGAATTAAAGTAAAGAATACTTCAAGTTTTGTTTAGTGTGTAAAATAGTTATTATTGCAAAGTTATCTTATTGCTTTCATTAAAGGCCATGGTCAGAGACGTTTTAGTTGTGTTTAGTGTGACGTATGCATCATCTAATTCTTCCATCTATGGGATTTGTCATCATACGTTCAGAATTTCATTTAATGCTCCAGCGTTATTTAACGTTGAAACATAAGACATGCCAAACAACTGAATTGAGATTCAAAGCTTTCATACGGTGAAAACCCCATCGAAATCTGTTCCGTAGTTTCCGAGTTTTTATAAGACAAATTTATCCGGTTTTCGTTTTATAGATATAGATAGATAGAAGAAGATAGATAGATAGATTATTCTAACTTCGCTATCGTAATAGTTATTTCAATTTCTTTTTAGAAACAAGCTGTTGTTTTCTTGCTGTAATCTGGGGTTGTAAGATGTTTAATACAGCCATTACTAGAATTTACTTGTGTCATTTCGCTAAAACAAAACAAAGAAGACATTTTTGTGTACCACAGTTGGGACACGTTTCTCTGTTCTATCTGATAAACTTATAAATCCCAGAGTGAATACTGAATATAATCGAAATAGTGATTTGAAATTATATAAAGCCAAAGTTCCCTAGTAAATTATTGTTGAATAATTAGTTATAACTCCCCATTCTTTGAATTCAGAAGTGGTAATTTAAATCTCGCTTCATATTTATTTAATTTAGCTAACATTGCAAACGCTACCAGAGTTATTACATAAAACAATTTTTTAAAACCCAGTGATTAGAAGTTTAAATATTCATATTTGTCGTAATCCAATCTTTCGGACGGGGGAAGGGTTAGGGAGAGACTATATTAACCTTTACCAACCTCTCCTTCACGTGGTGTACCCCGCTGGCACGGACGAGGCTCTGACGACTGAAATATTCCCGGTATAAGAAGTCACCCACTGCTTGCCAACGACCTACGAAAGGAGGGCAGTAGGCACCCTCCTGCCCTTGGGGTTTGAAACGGCCCCTAGAAGCGGATGATCCCGAAATGATCAATGAGAATGTAGAAGGCAACAGGGACCCACTGCATTAACTAAGGGTATCCCGAGGACATGTAATCCTCTCAAATTACATACACTATGATGACTTTTTCCTGGGTAAATTATTCCGGAGGTAAAATAGTTCCACAATCGGATCTCCGGGTGCGGGGAACTCAGGGAGGAGCCATCAGAATGGAGAGACACATTCTACGAGTCAGAGCGTGGAATGTTAGAAGTCTGAATATAGCAGCTAGATTAGAAGACAGGTTAATTGAACGACTTAGGTTAGATGTCATTGGGAATAGTGAGATTAAATGAAAGGACGCACAGGATTTCTGGTCTGGGAAACACAGGATAATTAGCACATAAGCTTTCAGTGGAGTCACTGGTGTATGATTTTTAATGAATAAGAGAGTTGGGAAACGGGTGAGTTATTATGAACAGTTCAGTGACACAATTATTTTGATGAGGTTAGAACCAAGCCTGCCACAACCACGTTAGTACAAGTGTACATGCCAACGTCACAAGAAGATGATCAAGAAATAGAGAAAATATACTTTGAAATTGAAGAATTCATCCAATAAGTGAAGGGGAGGAAAATCTAATATTCATAGGTGATTGGAATGCGGTACTGGGAGAAGGAAAAGAGGGGAATACTGTAGGTAGTTGTGGTTTAGGAGAAAGAAATGAGCGAGGAAGCAGGTTTTTAGACTTTTATGAAATAAATTAGTTGTGGTGAATACAGGGGATACAGGCAGATATCAGCTATATTATATCATGGTCAAACAGAGATTCAGGAATCAAGTTCTAGACTATAAAAACTTCCATGGAGCAGACGTAGACTCTGACCACAATCTGATAGTTATGAAGTGTAGGCTGAAATTAAAGAGAATAAAGAAGCAATACTAGGAGAACAGACTGGAACTGGATAAATTGAAACGATCGTTCACAAAGAAAAGTTTACTAAAATGGTAGATGTGGGTCTAAGAAGTAACTCTGAAAGAAGCTCAACTGAGGACGAATGGAATGTATGGAAGACCGAAATAATGAAAGCTACAAAAAATACATTAGGCGCTCTTACCTCACATTCGGGACGATGCCGGTTCGAATCCCCGTCCTGGAATCCAGATTTGGGTTTTTCATGATTTCCTCAAATCACTCCAGGCGAACGCCGGAATGCTTCCTTCAAAAGGCTATGGCCAAATTCCTTCCCGTTCCTTGTCCCCAGTCCCATCCCGTCACTAATAACCTCGACGTCGACGAAGCGTAAAGCCATAAGTAAAAAAAAAAAAAAAGATACCCAGAAACCTTGGATCACATAAAAAGTTTTGGTTTAGAGGAGAAGGCACAAAAATGCTCAGGATGAATCAGGAAGAGAGCAATATAGACAATTTAGAAGTCAATTAAACAGGAATGCAAAAAGCAAAAGAAAGATGGCTACAGGAAAAGTGTGAATAAGTAGAAAAGAAAATGGTCGTCTGTAAAGATGTGGCATAGAGAAAGATCAAACAGAATTTTGGAGAAATTAACAAAAGAGGAGTACGCAACAAAGCAGCTGATGGGAAACCTCTTCTAAGCTCGGAAGATAGAGCTTACCTACGGAAGCTCCGATTTCTAGGTAGTAATTTAAAACAATGCACTCCGGAAGTTAAATCGATTGCATATATGTCACTTGTGCATCCTCACTTAGACTATTGTTGTTCTATCAAAAGTGGTTAATGGAGTCATTAGAGAAGGTCCAAAGAAGAGCTGCCCGATTCGTGAC
>JARYHS010001691.1:0-12563 GCA_031002005.1 Vandiemenella viatica | reverse complement strand
CAGTGCAATAAATCCTACAAGTAACGATTTCACCAGACGTAGTGCTTATTCACTACTCCAAAAGTTAAATAATACGTGCAATACATAAACGAAAAAAACATTTGAAATAATAACAGTATAAAGGAGCTATTGGATTTGTGATTGTGCTCTCAACCAGAAGAGTCAATTATTTGCATATGATCATATGAATCTATGTATTAAGTACCTATACTTTACGCAAGAGGAACAGATCTGTTCAGGACTCGTTCAGTTTTCAAATTATTCCCTTACTTCAAAGTGTAGTCACGGCAGTTTTATCTTAATTACTACAGCCCAGATATAAGTCGTACAGTAAATTCAAAGTTGGAAAAGTTATATTGTTACATCTTGTCCCTTATAACTATACTATAGTTAAAACTTATCGTGTTTTAATGATAGAATCTTGTTACAATGGCTAAAATGTGATCGGCCACAGAAAGTAACAGGAATACTGTGTGGAACTATATCAAACGAGAAAAAACTTTCTCAGTGCTCGGCCCTCGCAGCAACAGGCGATATCAATCATGCCACGACAGCGTTAGAACATTGTCATATATCATAGGATGACAGCAGTGTCCGGCGTTTCCGCTAATCATCAGCCATTGCTAACACTTGTGATAACTTCTAAAACCAATGATTTCTCAGATAATTGACATGTAGCTGCTCTTCGCTGGTAGTCCTTCCTACAAAATAAGGAATTAGTCAACATAGGAATCCCTCTCCCTACCAACCTAATCCTACTCCTAGTTAGTGATGACAAAGCAGTATACAGCAGCCTTATGAGATTCCTAAAAAATGGAAATATAGAAATCTAAGACCTCACCATCAGTAAATAAAAATGTCAATAAGCATAAAATGAATTGTATAAATGACTACAACGATTCTGTTTTATTACTGAAATATTGTAACTACGAGTAGATAAGTATGACTTAAAATTGTCATCAGTATAATAAAAATTGTAAGTAATGAGTGTAATCAAACATGTTATTAGTTAACCATAATGAATCATGTTACAAGGGATGGCTGCATGGTTACATAACCGAATGTCAATAAATAAAAAAATTAAAAAAATAGCACTTCAACTTGTATCGTGCCCGAATAAAAGACTGTTGATACACTGTTGAATATATTAATTAACGTCACTTTCAGGACAGTTTTCTACTAAATCCCTGCAGTATTTCTAGGAATTATTCCTTGAGCGCGTGTTTTGGACTCTAAAATGACTTAATGATTTCATTCATTCAAGCGTGAATCTTATTTTTGGGGACAAGAATAATTATTCTATGAGTGAGATGATATATGAATATCAGGAAAAAAGATCTCGTTCTTGCTGCGCGCTATTTGCCTTATCATAAGTTATTAGCAATGTTGCGTGGAAGGTAACGTTGTTCTGATCATTTTTCATTGTTGTATCCATGCAATTCAACATTTTGTTATTTTTACAAGATGTTACATATTTTCTATATAAAGTTTGTTCTAAAATGTGAACCTGTCGGGGGTGTAAGTCACAGTCAAATTCATTATCAAATGGAAGAAATGGTAAGCATAGCCGTCGTCTGCGCCTAAACGTGATCCCGACACCCGTGCGTTGCATTTTGCATTGAACTTGAATTTCTAAGCGGTTTTTACAAGGTCTCATTATTTCACATGGATGTGCACAGAAATCTGAGGCTTTGTCATTTGAAGCTGCCACAAAATTTCTTTTCAATAAAGGCAGTGACAGCTCTGGTCACTGGGCATTTTCTGAACTGGTAATTTACGACGGGAAGCTAAGAAACTTTCTCGTATGGCTAGGTGTGAGATGGTATACTTTTCCAAAACGACTGTGGTATCATGGTATGGTGCCTAAGGCTTTTAAGATGGGTAGACTGAAAAAAGGAGACAATTTACGTTGATTGTTACGCTATAATGGTGAGTGCTATTTCTACCTAGACAGAGAAGCTGAATAATTGAGAAAACTAACGGTGACTCTGTGATGTGCGTAAGTTGCATTGTGCTGTTCTGATCACGTGTCTAAAGATCTTAAAGGACGTGGTGAAAAACAATCGAGTTTAGTCAGTTTCTGAACCAATCACAGAAAACGATTCCAATGTGTTCTGACAAATTGATGTTTGTTGTTGTTGTATATGAGCTAGTGGGAAGAGTCAGTCCTGCTTCATCGCGGACTGGTTAAGATCTGCCTTTCACCCAACGACAGAAGCAGCCGAGAGAGCTGGTGACGTCACGGAGGGAAAAGATTACTTACGCTTCCCCCATTCGACTGCTGAGCGAGAAGCAGGTTGATGAGACCAGTCAGGGCACACAGCGGCAACGGATCAAGTATCACGTAGTGTGCTGCTGCAGTCACAGCGGGCGCATTCTTCACACGTCGCACTCCAAAACAGTCATCACACGCGGTATGGCTCCACCAAATTACCTTTAGTGCGGTAAATTCGTCGATATGTGATTTTCCACAGCAGAACTATTGCTCTTAAATGACCCAATCAGTGAAAACTGACCGTAGTTTTTCTTGTTATCCAGAATTCAAATAGATTTTGATTTGTCAGACTTAATTTAATTGAAAGGAATAAAGTTATTTCTTGTGTTTTTAAAATTAAATAAGATCCCTGAGACGACCATTATTGTTTCATATTTTTTCATTTCTAATCCCGGTTCTGTCATGACAATGATTAACTTTAATCACAAAAAATAATTAATAGTAATTAAAGTACCACTTACCAGAAAAGTATCTCTGTATTTCGTACCTAAAATCAGTTTTGGGTCTCTCCAATTACAATTAAAAAAAAATAAAAACCTGTTAATATGTGTTCTCTGAGTGTATCTTCTTAAACTGAAAAAAGAAAATTCATTTGGTCTTAAGAACAGTTACAGTTTCAAATTGCTGTACATTCCACCTCTGTCGTTAGGGCACTTACAGTTTAACGTGGAATCTGAAACACCATGGTTTGTACCGAGTTTCAAATTAACTAAATAAAGTTTCGATAGATGTGAATTTCACGCAAGTTTCATGACTTAAACCGAAGATGCTGGATTTTCAAATTTAACTTTTTAACCACTAAGTTACCAGGCCGGTGATTAAAGTAAATAAACCTTACTGCTTCGACGCCAGGGTTTACCTGCATTTTTACTACAAAAATTAAGTTTTTTGATGGCAGAATAATAGATTAACGTTCAAAATCGGACAAAAAGTTTGCTAGCGTATCTTATTCAGAACAATTTTTTGTTTAAACTTTATGTTAAATGTTACTATCTTAAAATTTTCCAAATTTTCCAGTCATTTATTTAGAAAAAAAGATGCAGAAACTTTGGGAGCTCATATCTAGTGAAATACACAACTAAAAGAAAATGTCCTGAAACAACATTTTCGAAACCTGCTCAACGAAACTACAACTTATACGCGTTACTCCAAGACATCTTTCTTTGGTTATTTTTCTGATGATCTGTTTTGAAGTCAAGACAACACAGCTTTCGGTGAAATACAAACAGAATTTAACGGAAAGGTGGTGATATTACAAGAGTAATTACTGAAAATAGATTAATGTGAAAATAAATAGCAACTTGTGAACATGTCTTAAATAAAATTTTCGTTGAACTTTCCAAATCTTGAATTTTCTCGGATTTTTCAGTCATATGGTTGGAAAATTATAAGTTTATCACATTTTAAACGACTTTGTAAGCTAATATCTGGCGAAAATCACAACTAAACAAAAATGGTCTGATACAACACTGATTGCATTTAGAAATATTTATCAAAAGATCCACACAGGATGGGATGCGCGAAAAAATCGATTTTCTTCTTTTTTGGAATTGGAAATTCATTAAAAATAAATATGCATATTTTTCTGTTATGCGGTCAATAAAATACATCTCATTGAAAATTTTTATCACAATTGTTGTATAATCAGTGTGACGTACGAACGGACGGACGAAGATGAAGAAACTATAGGGGTTCAGGTTTTCGTCTTTTTGGGAACGTAACCACAAAAGTGGCTATCGGATAGTAAGCATCTGATTTTGTTAAATTTTTCATTCAAAATATGCGCTTGTCATCTGCAAGCAAAGTAAGGAAGTCAGGACATATACGAGATGAATGCAAATTTAAATTATAATTTCACCTGAACGTCCTATTAAACAGGCGAATATAGAACATTCTTGCTTTTCGGGATCAGTAATTGTCTGTTTCCGTAAGTCCCATTTGTTTTTTATGTACAAAACTGGAACATCTATCAAATTACAACAGTAAACGATCAGAAATCGATGAAGAGCTCATAAGAGAATTTAGTGATGAAACGTTTTCATATATAAGCGTTTGTAAACGGATTAAAGCCTTCAAAGATGGCAGAAAATCCTTCCACTGTTGATTTAGTTATGTCCAAAAATATCTAAACACACTATCATGAATAATAATAGCATTGAAAATTCTTCTTTAACATATAATAATTCAAATTTGAACTCCTGGCAGCCATAAAATCGTCTATAGCATGTACCAGACTCGAACCAGTGACTCGTTAGCTTGTGCTGTGTGGATTGGCGAGTGGCGTTATTGTTTCTGGCCGCAGCCACTCTGTAATTTTCCGGCCAGACTCAAATGGCTCACTTATGCGCGCTACACTACCCTGCCCCGTGCTCGACAGTGGAACTGCCCCAGTCCACAAGCGATGCTGTGTGGTGTCTTTTGAAAGGGGAGAACGCCGGTGTTTCGTACGGACCCGCTAATTATAGTAATGGATGCCAGAGGGCGAGCGTGTCGCCTCCAATCTATCATCCCCACCCCCATCCCTCCCCCACCACTCACCCCGGCCGCGTTGTAATCAGCAAGCTTCGCGGAAATAATGAGCTGAAAAACGATAGCAATTGATGGCGCTTCTAAGGTAATTTGTACACCGCGCTGAAAGGAAATTTTGAGAGCTGCGTTTGAGGGGTTGGTGTACGGAGTGCGTTTAGAGCGGAACCCATTGAAAGTCAGCTAAATTAAATTTTATTGGCTTCTTCCAATGCATTAAAGCTCTATACAACCAACCGGTGGAATAAAAAACGAAGCAAGATATTGCATCCGAGTTTAATGTTCTCGCAACTGTCATTTCGGATTAAAAATTCTCTTGGTAATTGATTATCAATTTCCTTAATTTTAATAATATTAAAAATATTTGTCCTTTTCTTTGTGTACTACGTGAATTCATTAAATGAATGATTTAGGAAATAGAGTTGTATAAAATGAAATCTGACACGAAGTTGGACATTACATTATCAACTAAGATTATAGAAATGTCGTCAATCTAAAATACATTATAGCTCAAATCGACTTTCAGTTTTTAACTGTTAAACATTTCGCTCTAAACCTTCTTGCCGTTTAGGATTACGATTGCGTCTATATCGAAGTCATTAATATCACCTCTTACTTAAGCAAATGTGTTCAGATATTTTAGTTAGTAAATGTACATATATGAGAAAAATTTGAGTTAATCGTGCAGGATACGATGAATTACCAATAAAATTTAATAGTTCTAAAAGATTGTAAATCATGAAGGTACACGAAAACGGAACACTTTTTCTGTTTCTTTATTTTCTCTAATTACCGATGTTATACACATGAATGTTACACATATCACTGACTTGTAGTCCATGGACGTTTAAGACATGTCGCTTTGAAACATTAGAAATGTTTCATCATCCAAAAATTTAAAATTAATGTTTGTATTCCAAATTGTTCTCACCATTCTCCTAATATTGAATTTTATATACAAATAAAAACTTTAGCAAGGAAGCAAGTTAAATATAATAGGAAAAATACACAAATTTATATCTAAGAGGTGTATGAACAACAATACTACAATAATTAACTAATTAAATTACACTAAGATAAAAACATGATGCTAATTGTTTGATCTTTCTATCCGTAAAATCTAGGAGTTTTTTCACACAGATGATGCTCTTTATATCGTTCCCAGAACAAGATGAATGAGGCCAGTTTAAACAGTTTTGTCACAGCACCACATTTCATATGATTTGAGATCCAAAAATGATTCCTGGTACTTGTTAGGAAAAAGTCCCTTTGTCCTCTCTTTGTACCACAGACTTACCGAACTCAAACATAGAACTTCATTGCTTTCTGATGAAAAATATTATCTTAAATTAGGAATAAACATCCAATTTTTAAAGCGAGAAATTAGTATCAGGCAGCCGAATCTCGGGCTAAGCCTATTATTATTTATTACGCACATCGCATGTGTTTATTTTCGAGTTATTTGAGTCACAACCATTGAGAAAAATTTCTGTGTACTTACGGTCCGTATATCACAAACAAAATAAAAAGTTCGGTGATGTTTACAGAGTAACTGTAGTGAGAGTTTCAGTGCTGATTGGCAAATATTGTTCAAGCCAGATGGAAACAAACCTGTAATCCAATTGATGCTTGCTATTGTTGTTATCGCATTCTATTTAAACATTCCCTGTTAGGAACTTATTCAATGTCAGGCCATCTTATCCTGACCCTTATTTTTTATTTTTTTTAACAGCAATAGAAACTTTAAAAATCTATTAATCTTAATTTTTCTTCAGTCTTCACAGTTGCTAATTAATAATTTCACAAAATTCTTTTTTTTTATTATCATACATCATAGTTGAAAACAAATTCTAAGTAAATTATCTTCAAAATAATATGTTTCTGATTGTAATTAACAGTTTGGTTTAGTAATTTTTCCCAAAGGTGTAATGTATTAAATACTCCACTGTAATAAAATACTTGAAGAATGTATACTTCACCACAGCTTCTAATGTTAACCGCAAGACACTTCTTCAATGAAAAGCTTATTTCTTTGTTTGGTTTCACGTTGTATCTAGAATTAAAAACATCATTTATTTTTAACAGTTTTCACAGAACTTTCAGGAATAACCTGAAAATCTGTCTTCTAGAATAAATATCATATTATTTTAGAGGTGTTATTCACAACAGTCCTTAAGAATCCATAAAGCTCTCATGTAGCCACAGAACAACAGATGAAAATAACTGTAATAATCTTGAAAATCAAACTTCTGGCGCAACCTGAAAATATGTTAAGATTTACCTCTACGAGTATTTCGTAAGAAATTCCTCTCTTCCGTGCGGAATTGTGAAAATTGCTACATCACAAATGATTCTACATCTACACCCATACTTTGCAATTCACAAACATTTTGGGTGTCAGAGGGTGCTAAGCGCCATTCTAATTCTGCTCATTCCAGTCCCGAATAGCACGAGGGAAGAAATAATACATAAAAGCGTCAGTACGGCATCTTATTCCTCGAATCTTATCCCTCCGGTCATTGCTACCTAAATAGGTTGGCGGAAGAAGTATTTCACTGCACTCGTAAGTCAAAGAATTTCGCTTAGTCTCCAACAAATTTAAATTCATGTGTTGTGTTCAATTCATGTTCTTTTAAATTGCTTATAAAGTTATTTTTTAAAACAGTAGAGTCCACTGGCAATGACAAGTCACCGAGTAACAATATCGCAGGCATGTTCAACAAAATGTCTGTAAACAGTGAAGAACGTTTATTAGCCAGTTGCGAATGGTGTTGTCACAGACAGATGAGTGAAGCAAGTCTTTAGGGGCATCCCATTTTCTTGGAAAACAGAGGTACTCCATTGCATAGCTAAAACTTACAACTTTTCCGGTGTTCTCGCATTTAGAACTCTATAACCGAATATTTTATGCACTCGTTTCTGTCATGTCCTGTCGCGAATTTTTACATCATTTTGGGACCTTGAATCACTTGCTAACGGTATGAAAAGCAATTTCACTCAAATAATCTTTCTTATATCATATGTTTATGTTGCGTTCGCGTTTGGGGATAAGTTAAACAGTATTTGAGCCAGCATTCATTGGGCTCCTAGATAATCCTCCATTTGAATTACTAATCATTCTTCTTTCTTGTAAACGTTTACTCATACTTCAATAAAAAAAAATCTTTCATGTTACATTTTCACAAACTTCAGTACCTTAATTATAGTCTGATACAATAGCATAATTGCTTAAGGATCTCCTGTAGAATAATTAAGAACACTTCATTGACCTGAAGAGAGGCTATCTTTGTTAACGAAGATGATTTAGTGCCACTGTCTGATTGCAATATGTGGTAATTTCACATCCGTGCTGTTAAGACGATTCTCATAATATCTTCGTCAAAATAACTCGGGTTACTTCCAGCTTTAAATTAATCCAGACTAATAAGCATCCTTGGTGAGCAACAGGCGCACGAAGCATTTCCACTTGACTCCAGAAGCGAGAAGCGTTCTTGCAGTATTTCATTAGCACAATCCATACTTTCCGAAGGATAACTTAAGAAACACCAGGTTTCTAACCACGGAAATTTACTATCCATGTTCGAGCACTTAAACATCTCACACTCATCCGGGCTAAGCAGTTGATATTAACTCCTCACGATTTTTTCCTAAATAAATTGGGATTATTTCTTCATTTTAGTGTTCTGAATTCCAAATTCTCGCTATTTTTTCTAATACACGATTGAATAGTATCGGCGACAATCGGATTATAATTATCTAAAATTATAATAATTTAAAATATTAAAAACTAATGACGTCAGCAGCATGGCACTTGTGAAGTCAGCTTAAATTATTAAGAACAATATTCATCGCGTCTTATGCAGGTAAAACGTCGCCAGCTTGCAATTTTTTCTTTATATCTGTGTTTGTGATTTCCATTCTGGGTGAAGCTGCCGGAAAATGTTAGTTAACTTTACAATTTTTAGGAATAGCTGAAGATAGAAAATCTTGGCAAAACCGACGTACCATCCTAATGTTAACAGTCGTTGTTAACATACAGTGCATCTCAAGAAGGTGTCATTTTCCTATTGGTGTTTCCGAACAGAATTGTAGTTTACATAGTCAGTTTCGTGTCGAGTCAACGACGGCACTGCCTACCCTTATGTAGAAGCGATTCCGGTCATATTTTTTTCTTATATATTCAGTCTGGATGACGTTACATGCCTCAAATTTCTGTTACATATAGATACCAAGAAAATTACCACAAAAACAATTTTCTTCGTCCCTTCTCTTAGTTTGGAAATTACTTATATTCAAATTTTACCGATTGAGTCACTGATGGTCACTAAAACTCTAAACTAGTTCCCGTAGATGAGAATCTGAGTATTGTTCACAGGTATTGTGGTGTGACAGTGTCACCCACAATGAATATAATTAATAATATTTTAATTATATTCATAATTCTTTTTTTTATTATATTCAAATTTATTAATTATTTAGTCTTGCAACGTGTAATTAATTGTAAATAATGAGGGTTGTCTGGATAGGTTAAATGTATGTTTAAAACCAGGGCGGCCAAAGGTATATTTTATTGTAAATCAATTTTTCTGTAAACGCATGGCTCAGAAGGGCTGAATATCGAAGGCTAGAAACTGCCATTTCGGCGGTTGAGAGAGGAACAATGGAGCAGGCGAGGCGACTCGATGGCGCCGGGACAGCCCGGCTTGAGTCCCGTTCGAAATCGGGCGGTGACCTACCCCTACCCCGCTACTACCCCGAAGGCCACGTAGGAAACGCGCGAAGGAGCGGCGAATGCGACGCATGATATTAAACACGTGACGACGGAAATGTGTAGATAGCCAATCCTGAACATTTATTGGGGTCTACAATACTAATTCCGTGGAGTTCTTTTACATGTGGCGAGCAACTAGCCGAGGAAGAAGAAGGAGCCATTTTAGAGATCACTTCTGTCCAAGACGAGCTGATGAACGGACGTGACTTGGGTCCAAGACGAGCTGGTGAATAGACGTGCAGCCGGCACGCTCTCTGATGATCATTGTGGTTGATCATTTCTTGCTTTGGGAAAGCGAGATGTCGAGTGGCATGCTTGCCATTATTTGGAAGTTATGCTAATAACGCGGTCGTAGCCGCTTATTTAGCTTCCATTGCTGCAGTGGCATTGTGTTTGTCGCTCACCATCACGGCGATGATTCTATGGTAATGTACCAGAAACGACGGTCACTATTCAGTGGATTTTAACAGACTTATGTGCCCTTAAGCGACGCCTGGGTTAAGACTCTGCTCCCGTCACTTAAATTCTGAGCTAGCTGAATTTATATTTCGATTCAATTTTTTCTTAAGCATCTTGCTGTTTGTTAATTCAATTTTGATGCTTTTCATTCACTTTATACGGCGCCCCCTGGGATTTTCCTTTGTACAGTAAAATGTTAGCTTCAATTTGATGGCCTGTGTTGCCATGTTATTTCAATGTTAACTTTGCTGTTTTTATTACTTGTTTGAGATATTTCATTCAGTTTTGTTTGCTTACTCCGGCGAATTGTAAACGTCGGGTATTGCTTGTTTTTGCTGATCTAATTGTGTTTAACGTAACGTTAATTACTACCCGACCTTGTAAGGCCATAAGACTCAATAAATGAGGTTTTATTTTGTGTCTGAAATTCATGGTTCTAGTTAGTAACCTATTAGATCCCCTTATAGCATCATTATTATATGTATTTTTCATTTTCAGGAATTATTTTAAGAATTATAATAATTCCCCCCTCCCTTTTTTAGCACACTATTGTATTCTTTACAATTGGCACCCAACGTTTCGGGCTTTTGCAAGTCGAAATTATTTTGAGAATTTCACAAGTCTAAAAAAATCCATGGATGTGACCTGTGTTGATTCATTTTATTATTTTAGAATAAATTTTATGTTGAAATTTGTTTGCTTTGTTTGCCATGCTTGATTTAAATCTAAATGTGTGATTTATTTCAATCAGTTGTTCAAGTATATTTTCGTTCACTTGCATCAAGCATGGTTAGTTTAAAATTAAAGATAGAGTCAGTGCTTTTGAAATTTTAATGCATGGTAAAAGTTAAGATTTTTCTTTATGCTGATTTTGCTCATGTGTTGAGGTATTTGTGTCGCATGAAACATCGTTGTTTTTCCTTGTTGTTTAATTTTGGATGGGTTTTATTTCATGTTGAAGGGATTTATGCGCGAAATTTGTTTAATGCTGTACTTTTCGAGTTAAATCGTGCCGGTTTATTTTTTGTTGTCGATTGTTCAAATTGTTCGGAGTTGAAATTTTGTATCTTACGATCAAATCTATGAAGTTGAGGTCACGCACCATTAATAGGGCAGATCGATCAATTGTTCATAACATTTCCGAGCAAACTAACGCGATGGATCAAGCACCGGAAGTACGCGAAATGCCGTTGGCGGACGAAGAGTGTAATGATACTCCTAGTACGCGTAGCATCCATTCAAATGCATCATTAGATGGGGAACAGTTAGGGATTTTTCCAACCCCAGACAATGAAACCGTTCAAAATCCACCCATGCGGGCAGAAGTTGAAACACGTGCGTCGCAAATAACGGTAGAATTGCCACCGGCGACCGCACAACCCAAGACCAAAACCTAATCCTTAACATGCTGGCGGAATTGAGTAAACAAATAAGTCAAAATTCTGGTTCATTGAGGCAGGAATTGACTAAACAAATAGCTTCGCAACAGGAGGAGTTAAGTAAACAAATGGCTTCGCAAAATCAGAAATTAGATGAACAAGAAAAATTTATTAGAGAATGGAGAGATGAAGTGCGAAGGAGCGTCCAAGCAGTGGAAAAGCCTGCTGATGACGTTCGAGTAGTTTATAATTCATTGGAGAATGCGAACGGAGGAGTCACGGTAGAGCTGAACACCAGTGTGATAGAAATGAGTAACTCTACCGCTGTTAACCTTGAAAATCACGGGCAAACCGCTGTAGAATTAGAGCATCCCCACTACAATCAATCTGAGGAAGAATTGCAGATTGCGAATGAGACGTTTGATGAATTCAACACTCAGCGTATGATAAAGGAAATTTGCTGCTTAAAGGCAAAAATTTCTAAGCTCAGGAATTTCAATTGTTTGTATGATCATGGGCCGAAAGAAAAGGAACGTCAGTCGGGAAAATACAAGGCATTCCTAGGACACGAGGCGAAAGATTCGCAGTACACATGCTTCCTTCAAGCCAGAGAAGTGTCCGTAAAAGTTTCATTGCTTGGAAAAAAGCGAAACGGTCCACCGAGTTCGCGATTTCTAAACATCGGGTGGAAATTTTCCGTCCGCAACTTCGAGTGCAGCGGGAATCAATTTGTTCACTCCTTGCCCTCAGGAAATTCACGCTTACGGATGCGGGGTTTGAAATGTTTGTCTGAGTGGTTTATTGAGATTGGTCGGAGTGAGATGGTTTGTGACGTGGCACTGAGTACGCAAAACCTCGTGGTCAGCCGTGTCGGTGACCTGAGTAACTGTACATGTGCCGGAAACACCAAACCATCTGCCGAATCCGCTACCAAACACCTGCAGCTTTGCAAAACGGTGTTTCGAGAAATTCCGTTGGCTGGCAGGTCGATGCAAAGAGAAGCTTGGGACCTTGTAAGTCAAAAGTTTCGAGCCACCCGAGATTCTGTCGAATGCGACAAAGACGCATATTCCGCAAACAGACTCATTTGCCACAAGAAGGTCCATGGACGCCTCAAGGTCACTGTATAGGCATTGTTCATTATTATTGAGTT
>JARYHS010001690.1:0-12520 GCA_031002005.1 Vandiemenella viatica | reverse complement strand
ATTTCGGAGAGAAAAAAGACCAAAACGCATCCCGACTGCCGAAGAAAAGAAAACCTTCAGTGAAATAATGAAAAAATATTGGCCCGCAAGAAGGACAATCCAACGAAAAATTGAACACATCCAATCAAAATTGCTTACCGCCCTCCGTTATGGGGATATACGACAATTATGGTAATAATAGTAAATAATAATAATATTAATCCAATAATAAAATGCTTTGTAGGAGATACCTTTCTTGTTGTATCTGTTTTGTGTTAGCCTATATGTTGATTCCATATTTCTAGCTCTTGCTTTATTCGCCACCTAACAAAAATCTCAGAGCCTGTGCAGGAAAAAAAGTTTCCAGGAGGAAAAATAAACAATTTTTTACCGTTAAATGAACCTCTAAGTAATAAAAAACAGTTATAAAGTTAAAACTGGAAGTTATGAAAACAAACCGTTACAAAAATACTATCCTTTCTGTGCGATTAAAAGAAGTTGCCATTAATTTGAACTGCCCAACAGAAGGAGCGAAAATTACTTCTTGTACCATTGAAAGCAAACACTTATGTTTAGAAAGGAAATTTCAACTTTTAAATTTTTTTCAGTTTAGTGACTTCGAGAAGTAGTGCTGAATGTACTTCACGTACTGCAGGAAAAATGCAGGTGGTGCTATTACCACGACAGTAGGAAAAATACCTCCTCTTCTTCCACGTAACAAAGCGAGAGTTGTTACAAGGAGGCTTCGAGCGAAATTTTCAATAAATGAGAAGTACATATTGTATATTGCCTCCTGGAGGTCTGAGATCCTATAAACAGTGTTTTCTTTGCTAATTTCGAGCTTGAATCAAGAAGTTGATTTAGATTTCAGATCAAAACAAAATTTAGCAACCTTTTAATCGCTATAGCCCCTGTCTATATATTTATCGCTTGGCATCTCCCAGGCCTCTTTTGAAGATTTCTGTGTATTTCACAACACCAGCAGGATTTTAGCTGCCACGTAAAATACGGGATGCCCTTAACAGGATACGAACCAGGCATGGATGGTGTGGCCTATTGATGTATAAGTGGGGAATGATAACTTCATCCTACCGTGACTGTGGTGTATCACAACAGACTGTAGTAAGGGGGCGTACTAGTTCGTTGAAAAACGTTGCTAAAGCATCTAGAGCTGCCACGGAGTGGTTGTGAAATCTGGACTTCCAACTTTAAACTTTTATTTCAGTTGCCTTGTTGATTGTGTTAGGATGATGCATTGTTATGTATTTTCTAGTATGGTGTATACTTTGCCGTAATCTAAATAAATAAATAAATAATGGAATATAACAGTTGTTTATCTTTAGCTACTGGGGCATTATACAACAGACATTTTTTTATAACATAAGCTCCATTACTATAATGGTGACACAGAAAATGAACACGGATTAGATTGGATTCACTGATTTGAGGACTGGAGTTCATTCACTGCCTTGGTTGGCAATTCGTTGCACAATTTTTCACCCAAACAGAAGACGTATTTTTGCGTTGATATTAGTTAAATATAAATCCTTGAAACGCCAATAGAAAATTTTAATACACGTCTAAATGTTTGCGGAAAAATAATTTAAAATGATGATCGGTAGACCTAGGTATTGCACTCGTCGTTAACACGCAAACAGGTGGAGTTATTATGGGCAGAATGTAAATACCCGATTGAGCGAATTGTTAGTGAATGTGCAATGCGACTGTTGCTCATAGTTGTAAGTGTACAACCATTGTGTCTGGACTTCTGATACTTTGTACTTCAGATACAGTGTTGAGGTTATTTTCGATGTCATATTAAAGTTGTTACAGAAGATTCCTGCCCTTGTGAATGTTTCAGAGGGTTTCGTTGTCCGCTGGATGAATAATACAGGAGCTTCGGAGTTACGTATGTCTGTTCCCCGGACATATGGTCTCTGTGTCGGAGTCCAACATGTAATTTATGAAAATACGGCGCTGGGACATCACGTTCGGAGTTGTGTGATTGCTTACTGTTCAATCATTGATAGAAGTCGTTGCGACTAAGCGGTTATCGATAGAGATCACAGTAAGACGCGATTTGTTCGAGAGTCAGACCGTTGAAACATATAACAAAGCACTGTCTTGTGTTGTTCAGGTGGTTTAGTTCTTAATAAGGTACAGTATATTCACAAATGGTCACGACGCATTTTTTGAGTCGATAAAGAGCCTAATCTCCGAACGGCCACAATCACCTAGAATCATTAAATCGCACACGTTATTCCCATTGACTTCTTCTTTCGATTTTGGCCTACATTGGACCAAGGGAAGCAACTAGTTTACTGGTTCGTCTTTTCTTCTCCTCACAGATTTTTTTCATTCTTTCACTGAGGTTACCATTTCCTTTTTCAGACCAGGTGGTTTTAGCCTTTGTACATCGTTCCTGGAACCCCTTGAATTTATCAATTTTAGTTTGAACTTTCGATTTTCTATCTCATCTGGATGGAACCCAACTTTTTCCTTATTTTTTCTCGTCTCCTCAACCAATTTTGCTGTCACCTTAATTTAGTGATGTAGCTGAAAATTCTTTTTGTCAACCTACACACTCTCATTCTCATATTATTTCCATAAAGTTTAAGCCTTCTCTACTGCATTTTGTCTGTAATTTTCTCATTTTTCGCCAGATACCGTTTTCTCCCTTTTCCTTTACTGATCCTAGGATTTCCCTTACAATTTTCCTATCATTTTCTCTAACTCATCAATCTCCATTTTCTTATTCAACTTGACGAAATAACCAGATCATGGTGCATCCTACCAAACTACACACATACAAAGTAAGCGTCTCCTAAAGGGAAGGCTGTTTTTTAATTGTTATTAAGAAGTTATGCGAAGCTTCAGATGGCTGGGAAATTACGTCACAGCTAATGTCACAAGTGATAGGAAAGTCACAGTGACAAAACGTAACCGTGACTGAAGATTGACGTGATTGAGTAAAGTTAACTTCATATCATTTGTGCCGCTTATTGCGAGCGGAGTGGAATCACAGTGGTAGCTATCAATCACAAAAGTAGCTATGACCGAAAAGACGTCGCTGCCCAGTTATAGTAACGTAGCATAGTTAAGCTCGGAGGCTGTGGATTATAAAGTAGACCGTATGTCAGTTTTGAATCACCAGTTAGCTGGGTTGTGCCTTTATTCCCCTTGCTTTTACATCATATACAGCGTGCGAAAACTAGAACGTTGTTGAGTTATTTCTCCTATGAAATCTAAAAAAAAAATTGTTGGCAAAAGTAATGTCCACTGATAACATAATTATTATACCATGAGACGATACTAGGATGGCTGCTAAACTATTTTTATTCGCCGTTACTTCCTTTAAGGACAGATAAAGTACGAAATGAGCGTGTTTTGGAAATGATGGGTGAGGAAAGAAGTTTGTGGAAGAAGCTTACAGAAAGAACCGACAGGATGGTGGGTCATATTTTAACACATGCAGGATTAGTTAATTTGTTTGTGGAGGGAACAGTCGAAGATAAGAACAAGACAGAGATTAGAATATATAAAGCAGATAACTGAGGACGAATGTGTAAGAGAGATGAAGAAGCTAGTGCAAGATCGGAAGGGGTGGAATATTGCATTCAAACCAGTCGAAAGACTGATGACAGAAAAAAACTTTCTTTAACTGGCAGGTCTACGGTCCTTTACGGATTTACAGATTTTATATAAATATTTAAGATTTAATTCCATGAAATGAATGAAATTGAATAAATAATAATAATAATAATAAAAAAACGTACCACTGAAAGTAAGCCGAAAGAATACAGACCGTCATGTAAAATTACAAGATCACCAAGTTGAAGTTGTTCAACAATTCAGCTACCAGGGGAGCATAATTGCTAGTAACGGTAGAAGTGAGTTTGAAATAATGTAGCCAAAGGAGCCAACTTCTACAGTACCGTGCGGGGCTTACTAAGGGACATGAAGGTTCCCAGAAGAACAAAAATTGTCTTGTACAAATCATATCTCATTCCTATTCTCACATATCCTTTGGAAACATGCACACTAACATCAAGGGACCTTAGCAAGATCCTAGCATGT
Organism: Vandiemenella viatica; assembly: GCA_031002005.1. Classification (NCBI taxonomy): domain Eukaryota; kingdom Metazoa; phylum Arthropoda; class Insecta; order Orthoptera; family Morabidae; genus Vandiemenella; species Vandiemenella viatica. The sequence continues at coordinate 8,464 of JARYHS010001690.1, read as the reverse complement.
GAAATGAAGTTTTTTAGAACGGCCCTCCAGAAAACTAGACTTGACCACATAAAGAATGACGAGATTAGATCAAACCTAGAGCTAAGGGAATCCATGGAAGAGAGACTTAGGTCATCAAGACTTAAGTGGTTTGGGCACGTCAAGAGAATGACTAGTACAAGACTACCAAAAACTTATCTAGAAAAAAGGATAGTGGGCAAAAGACCAGTGGGAAGACCAAGAAGAAGATGGACAGACCAACTGAAGAAGGACATAGAGAGAAGAGGCTGGAACTGGGAATATATCACGGACCAAGAAACTTTTCTGGATAGGACACAGTGGAAAACGATCGTATACAACAACCAAGGCTCGTAAACGATAATGATGATTTAAGATTTCTTTTACACCTTGTTTTTCTGCTTTTCTTGCCAAGTATTTCTATATAACATCGTGTATCTTTTTATCACTTTATACTTCTGAATCTTGAAACTGTGTGTAACAGTATTTACAAGTAATAATGACGTTGTATCTAAAAGTATCATATGAATTTTTGATCTGTCGGTATGTATAAGTATGAATTATGTAACAGGAGTAACAGCTGTATGGTTCTGAAGTCCAGTGGGATCTGACAAACTCTTTACAGCAATCCTTAAAAAAAAAAAAAAAAGGAATTGCGACACCTAAGCGGATATCACGTTTGGTGGAACTGTGGCCAATTAAAAAAAGATTTCCTTCTGCTTGTGTAACGGATGACTTACGTGAAACAATGAACTATACAGAAAAAGCTTCGTTGACAACCATGGAGCCCACTTCCACGAGGAGAACGGGAAATTTAACTACCTAATTTCGTAAAAATTACAAACCAATGATTGTTACGTAATCCAGTCGTTTGGCAGATAGCAAGCATTTCTGTGGCAGTTTTTTTTTTTTCAGCATTACGTATATTTCGATAAATATCCAATTTTGATTAAATTCTGTCTGTAGTTTCTTCATATTATTTTTCCATCATTAAGTAGCTTAGTAATCTCTTATTCGAAAACTTTTTTAATTTTTGCCCTTCCTTTTTATTGTATTTGTATGTATAAAAAAGTTTCTTGATTTCAGGCATAAGAGTGGAAATGAACAGATTACCTCAAACAGTTTTCAAATCAAGAAATTCGTGCACTTGGAAAGTAGGCGTGTTGAGCACCGGAGAATATGCACCATCGTAATTAATCCAATTGAATTATACGGGTTGTTTAAAAACAAACGTGCGATTCCCTTTTTGTTTCTATCGAAAGATTTTGGTGAAATGTAATAATCTCTTGTGTACTAGGTTCTATTTCAAGAAAATCTTGAATTCTAACTTCTCGATTTTCTTAACATCTATCCCAGTAAAATAAATCAAATATGTAAGTTGAATTAAATGTTCGTGTCACTCTGGCAGATTTGATGGTAAAGAGCAAATTTAAAATCATGATGGGAGGAAGTATGTAGGTTTTGCGTGATGTTTTTGGCATATATCAATACGTTTTTGGGTTTAAGCAATACTAAAAGCAGTTATAGCTGCTAATTCTTAGTGGAAGTCATATACCGTAACCAATTGAATAGTTTAATTTTAGACATCTATGTGCGGATACCATAAGTTAATACGACGTTTGCTATCTTTTATGTTTCTGAATTGCCTATTGTACCATGAAACCATGTATAATGCTGAAAAACAACAGTCTGTGTGTATACGACAAGATCTGATTTCTTTTTTTCCCCTGGGGAAATTACTCTCGCAGTGGTGACTAGCAGGATATTTCTTTCCTGTCATTCGCTTACTTGATTAATTGCTTTTAAAATTTACGTCCTCCGAACTAAAGTTTATGAGCTAGGACAAATGATGGACGCCATTCAATCTGCAATGCAATCATACGGAGGAAGTCAGTTCTTTTATTAAGCACTGCTTGTAATCGAAAGTTCGGATTGAATTTGAGAATCTTCTATTTTGCACGACGCGCTTACGGGTGAGTGGTGCATTTTAAAAACGGTCACAAGAATAAAAAAGGGACAAAAGCCGAGAGAGAGTATTGTCTGTTAAATTCAAAGCGCAGTGGAAATAAACTAGACAACAGCAAGCGGGGAGTACTAATAAGTTCTCTTGCTGAATTATACAACACGTACTAAGGTGTTGAGTGAGTCCTGCGGTGTAGTAAATCCTAAAGTATAGGCAAAGCATACAACTTCCCAATTTAGGGTTCATCGAATATTTCTCTGAAACATTAATATTAGAATTTATTTTACATCTTATAACTTTATTACGGTTAACAATTATTAATTATTAAAGACCGGATTATATGCAACACAAAATGCTAGAAACATGCATGCAAATATGCAAGAAAAATGCTTAAAATATGCATGAAAAGTGTCAAAAAATGCAACATTATATAATTTTTTTAAAAAAATTAAATTTTAAGATTTTTATTTCAAAATCAGCATGCAATTAGTGAATAGTTGAATAACATATTTATAAAATCGATTGTTAACCATTATTCAACTTTTTTTTTTTTTTTTTTACTTTTGTAAACTAAACAATCGGGCACTGTTCTAAATATTCAATAGTAAGTTTCTTTCTTCGATCTCTCAAAATATTTTTATAAGTGTATATGGACCGTTCCACATGATGTAACTGGGCAATATTTGAAATTGGGTGATGTGTTAGCGGTAATTGTTTCTGGAAAAAGTTCACCCGTCCCATTACTGAAACTATCAATTTGAAACAAAGGTTCAAAACCTGAGTTATTGTTCAAAATATATTAAACTTTTTTAATTTTACACAGGAATACCTCTGGCAATGCGGATTTTATTCATTAACTGAATAGAGTCATTCAACGTCATAAATTGAGTTTCAAACTTTTTAATACTCGCAGGTATGTGGGTCAAACCATTGTAATTCGCAGGTATGTTTTAATACTAGAATTGTTAAATGCTTCCTTGTACTGAAAAAATGTCATAGCCTCTCCACTGTCAGAGTCGTTCACTACACCTTTAATGGCACCGAAATGTTAATTGTAAAACTGTACGGCTTCAACCCACGTCGCCCATCGAGTTACCACTGGTTCCGTAAGTAAAGGCACATTTGGATTTTTTTTTGCATTATTACGATAATGCGCATTAATAAACGCTTTCTTTGTTGATGAAATTAGTTTACTTAGGTTCCCAAATGTGGGTCGTAGTTCTTCAGCGAGTCGTCCTAGATTAAGAGCAGTGCTGCTAGTAGGTTTTGTTGCCTACAACGTAAGATTTTATTTTATTAACTAGATACACTACCGAAAAATATTTTAAATATGACGAAAATATGCGTCATCACTAGGTTTTAGGTAAAATATGCAATAACCGGTGAAAATGGGTTTAATATGCAAATGCATATAATCCAGTCTCTAGTAATTATATTCATTCTAGTATAAGAGACAACGTTTTCGAGAAAGAATTTTAAGTCGGCTGGTTTTTTTATATTTCTTTTCTTACTGAAGTTTAGTAGCGATGCGGTACGTCTGGAACCTGGGAACGGGTGCATGTACCTGTGTGCATCCTTTGTACAGGAAAAAATTGTGCATTTTGATATCATTTTAAGACAAATTTTCTTTTTTTTCATAATTTCCTATGACTATTTACCAGTATGAATTTATAATTGCCAGATAGTTTTATCATTGCTAAGATCTCGCCAGAAGCAATTAAAAAATAAAATAATTTTCAAACCGTATGAGTATTGCTGAAATTTTAATATGATTTAGTTATGTAACCAAAGAGTATAAAATAAATTTCCCTGACAGGAATTCGGTTACTTAATGGAGCCAGACAAATTTAAGTCTCGGGGAGAATAGGTAAACTAGAAGAGTGGGGCCATTAAATCGTTTTAAACTAACAAAGTATAAACAGTTGTACCGTAAATACGTTGAGTCGTGCATATAAGATAATCTGGTATTTTTAGATATTTTTCTTTCTCATTGCCCATCACTACGAAACTGAGTTTTCATTTTACAAAACATAACACAACGAACATAGACACAGGACCCCATATTAAAAAGTAGCATCTGTGACTGCTAATATCTTATCACACTATCTGTCGCAACTATCTCTTTGACGCAACAGATGAATTGCATGTTTCAAATTTACCTATTTTCCCCGAGATTTAAATTTGTCTGGCTCCTTTAAACAACCGAATTTCTGTCTGCCAAGTTTATTTTATACTCATTGGTTACAGAACTAAATCATATTAAAATTCCAGATATCCTAAAACGGTTTTAAAAGTATTTTATTTTTTAATTGCATCTGGCGGGATATTACCAACGATAAAATTGTCAGGTATCTATAAATTTATAGACCCTACTACTAAAAAGATATAGAATATCATAAAGAAAAGAAAATTTGTCTTAAAATGATTTCAAAATGTAAAATTTTTTACCTGTACGGAAGGAATGTGCACAGTTAAACGTAACCGCTCCCAGGTACCAGACGTACCTCATACCTACCCGACTTCAATAAGAAAGGAAATAGAATCAAAAAACCAGCCCACCTAAAATCAACTTTTTCGTGACGTTGCTACCCTTGTACTATTACGTGTACTATTAATGCGTAATATTCAATTGACATTCAACATTCACAGATCACATATTAAAAAAAAATTCTTTCTCCTCAGGCCATTTACACATCATATGCAAACATTAATGGCCCTCTGGCACCCTATGCGTAATGATACAAATTTCTTTTTAGGCTTCTTCTCGAACTCTCATCTTAATAACATTATCTAATGGCTTTAATCAATTACAGATTTTTTCAATACATCTGTCCACCATAAATACTGCTTCACGCCTCCGAGCTCCCGTGATATTTTTAACGCTTTTAACGTGTTAGCAAAATCCACTCTGGTTACAATATACCGTATCTCCTTCTACGTTAATATTAGCATTCAAATAAAATCAGTCAGAGTAGTTCTATTAACAATGTCTCTTAAACGGTGCACTGAGGATCTGAAATATATTGCATGTTCAATATATTACTAAAGTTTCAAATGGTAATAAAATACTTTATTGGCGTATCATTCATTAATCTAACAAACTCTCTTTATTCTCTTAAACATGTGAGAATTATTGAAGAGTGAGAACAGAGACTTTCCTGGGTTATGATTGCAATGAAGTCTTCACGGGTTGTACCACTGGCAAGCTTCGCCATCTTCCTCAGGCGTGGAATCATCTGTCGGCCAGCAGCATAGTTGCCTGACACTTGAGGAGGACAACGGAACTAGCCGGCGTAGTACTGTTTTCACAACACAGTCTGGTAGTACATCCTTGAAGACTTCATCGTAATACTGAAGTGGATTGGCGTAGTTTTGGATTTTGAGGAAGTATTCAATGTAATTTTTTTTAACCACCGAAATGCCGAAACGAACACAGTGCAGATCGCTACGAATTTTCAAAATAAATTGGATACTCCGATTGTGGATGATAGACATTACGTAAATAACTTTTTATAGTCGAAATTTGACAGTGTGAAGAATAGATAAGTTGAGAGAGATCATAACAGCTACTTTACAGTTTTCGGAATAAAAACTTCAAATGAAGCCACTTCTGAAACGCTATTTAAATACAACTTCAACATAATATACAGGGTGTTAAGAAATGTCATATATTTTGGGAGTTAACAGCATGCATTAAAATGAGAGAGAAATGTGTGATAGACATTGGGACGCAAACAAGTACTTCCGTAGTTAATAGCAGGAACGCAATGTGAAGTCCATCCAAGGCAATGCATGCCTCTGCCCTTATGCGTAAGAAATCACGCACGCTTTGAAACTGTCCTGGTTGATCCTATAAGTGTTGACATGCATTGAAAATATTCACGACCAATCAGAACAGTTTCATTGAGTGCGTGATCACTTACGCTGATGGACTAGGCATGCATTGTATTGGGCTGACGTCACATTGCGTTCCTGGTATTAACAAAAAAAATACGTGTTTGCGGCCCAATGTTTATTAAGCCGCATTCCCACGACGTCTTGTAACGTAGGCAGGACGGGACGGGACGGTACGGGACGAATACTCAACAACATGCCATGGTAACAGGGCTGCCTCTGCTAGCGGGGGCGAGACGCAGCTACCCACTTTGTGTCGGTAAACATAACAGGCGTGCGTAGTGGAGCGCTGTTGCCATCGGTTTGCAGCAGCGGTGCACTGCGCACCCCTTCTGTTGCTGTAAAGTGCTCTGTGCCAAACGACACTAGGTAACGTGGTGGGGAGGTGGCGGTGAGGTAAGCGAGGGCTAACCTGCGGCGCGCGCTCGTCAAGCACCTATTAGAAGGTGCTGGCTTGTCCCTACACTTCGGCTAATGAGGTCCCGTCCCCCCCTTCGTTACAATACGTCGTGGGAACGCGTCTTTAGACATTTTTTTGTCTTGATTCATACTGTCACTTCCAAAAATATTTGAAACATTTTTTTATCATCCTGTACATAAGAGGCAACTGAACTAAGGCGTGCTGACAATAAGCGTGATCCAGTAAGATGTCAGTAAAATGTAAACATCTGAACCTCATATGTTCTGGCCAGTATCTCGTGGTCTGTACTGCAGGGTGGTCTTGGGGGGTTGGGAAGGGGGGCAGGCGCCAGCGACGAATGTGTGTGTGTGTTCCGCCAAAGGGAAGCCGACTGTCAGAATGTTGTTTGTGTCTTAAGTGCTCGGCAGGTACAGAAAGACCATTAACAGGGGCCACCATCGTGGCGTTCTGGGACACCAAAAAATGTCCAAATTTCAGACACTTTTAGGGTTCTCTTCTGTCTTCAACTAACTTGAAGGTCTCGAATCTCAGAAATGGAATCGTGCAATGCTGTTACATCAAGCAGCAAGTCTTTTAAACCTGCGAGCAGCGATACTAGACTGAAACTGTCGAAATGGTTCAAACATCAGACTCTCTGATTTAAAAACATCATTATTAATTTAATTTATTGCGATTTTTTTCACTTTACTGTACCAGTCTACTTTTGCCCTCTACAAATTTCGACTTTAAAATTTTCAGCTTTTTAGTAAATTATTCACCATTTCTCTTGGTAACTTATTCCAATCCCTGACTGCATTACCAACGAAAGGAAATTATGCCACACCTTTGTGCCTGAAATCGAGTGTCAGCTTGTGGTCTTGGTCACATTTTCCTTTCCAAGCACTACTCCTAATTCTTACACCATAATCTTCCCACACCTTATAACCAAAATACGCCTTGTACACTCTCATGACCCTTCTCACCCTCCTCTTGTCTTCAAATAAATCCCTTTCTAGTTCGATTATCATATCGGTTATTGATTGTGACACATATCTAGCAGCCCTTATTTGAACCTCCTTCAACTCCTGTATTTGATACACACACCACCATATTCAAGCAATGACTATGTTTTAGCAACCTCTCGTGTTTTTTTTTCATTTTTTGTTTCACAACACGTTAATGACTGTAGCAAGTAGTTGTAGTAAGTGTACCCCTTCTTGGAATCTCTACCTTATTTGGAATGATTTGGAATTCTAGCGAAACACTAGCTCAGCATATTTCCATGTCTGAAAAAAAATGAAAACTTTACCTTTCAAATGTTTTTAGCGTTTGTTGCCTTGTTATTAACTAAATTCAAATCATCTTGTGTCAATGCTGCACACATGATTGGGCACATTGGGAAATTGTTCGTTACCTGAACGTCCCCACATTCACGACTTGCGTCTGCCGCCTGTCCCCAAGTCATTACGTTTCAGTACTAAATGTAACATTAGATCTAGAAAGATAAAATTGTACAAGCTTGTGATATGCACATCTGATCTCACCTTTTGTATATCATTTCTATTTTGGTACTCGTAGCTTCTGTTGAAACCTCTAATTATACGGTTTACTCTGGAATTAATGTTCTTTACTTGTTCTGAGAGCAGTTGACGGTGCCTTGTATGCTATTTATCATTATCACTTTTCCGTTTTTGAAATGCATACTTGTACCATCGAGCTATAAACATTTTGTTGGTCCACATGTCCATTACCTCACACTGGTTACGAAGTGCTGTTATTGGCATGAGCTTAAAAATAGCGTGGAATTTATTTTGATCTTTAAAATATGGTTTGTTTTCCTCAGTTCACTGTACCTAATAGCACCGCACGTGAGTTAAGAAGTACGCATTGACTCTGCTCGAAAATGTACTATCAAAATTAATATCATAATTTTAAGAAAGTTGTATCAACTAAAATACCAAACTTTCTCGTGCTTCCCATCGGGGGAGTGCATGAGTTTGATGCGACGGTTCGAAGTTGATCTCCGACTTCATTTCCGGCCAAAAGTCGGATTGTTAGAGTGACTGCCCTTATACAATTCGCGTAGATAAGTGATAGACCGTATAACGAATGCGATGGAACCGAACAGGTGTATAAAAGTCGAGGAAGCTTTGCCTTAGCTCAAACAACATTTTTGACAGTATCATACTTGTTTTGGAAAGAAGTGAGAT
>JARYHS010001689.1:0-24999 GCA_031002005.1 Vandiemenella viatica | reverse complement strand
CGATACTTCCACCTCCCCACGCTGCCCTCTGCATGGAACGTAACACATTCAGTTTCCATTTCCTAATCTTTGCGTTATCTAAATGTTCTACCATAAATAATTTATGGCACACGTAGGTCGTTTCTATTTGTGTTATTTAGTCTGTGAGGTCATTATAGTGCAAATTTAAAACAATGTGTAAGGGCATATTGATCTACAATTTTAGTATCATCTACAACAAAACCAAAATGCTTATGTAACATTTTTTCATCCATTGCTGACACATAGCTTTCCAAGTCATATTCCATTATTCAGTGAGAAATATCGCATCTTGTATTATATTTGTTGCATCAATAGACTCCACATCGTTAATACGATGAAATATTTTTTTTCTGATTGAGAGGCAACTATATTTTACCATTAATTATCAGAAGAGTCATTTTTTAAAATGTATTGACAAATAAAACCAATAATATCATGGACATTGTGCTATCTTTCTTCAGGTTTTTTTAGTGTAATAATAGGACTTGATTATTTCTATGAAGTCACTTTAATCATATCGAAGTATACCCAAAAAAAAAAAAAAAAAAAAATCAGTTTCAAGGAGTGGCCAGCAAAAGCACTCTATAAGTTTTCTCAGATCTTGTACTTTCATTATGCACAAAAAGCAATGTTGATTAATATTCCTTGTCCGGTGGCGTGAACAGCGTTGTTATGGATACTTCTGAGCACTGGCTGTTCAGATTAGCGCTCGCTTTTTCAAATGCGCACCTAAAACTGTCAGCGTATTTAGAAAAATGAGATGACATACATAACTTTGAAATCCACTTCGACCTGTAATTCTCTCATAAGATCAACATAACCCTCTGGATATGTCTGCCAGAAACTGCTCATTCAGGCCTATGTCTCTGTTACCCGAAAACATTTTCTTCAATCCTCTACGCAGATGTTTTTCCTTCGCCTCTGACGCTGCTTGGGGGAAATCCGGATCCACGGAGCGAGTTAGGCTTCCGAGCGAAAGAACTGATGCCTCCAGCGAACGCTTCGTTCCTTAAGCTGGATTTATTGTCTTCTCTGTGACGTGTTTCGCGTGGCAAGTCTGTAAGGCGGATACGCACACTTTCTCTTCTTGGCTTTGATTCGTGCATGTTACAAAGCGTACGAATATAGCAAAGGATAAAATAACAATTTGAGAGTAATGCCTGAAAAATTGGAGATCAGGCGGCAATTCCAGTTGGGCTTTCACTGAGATGATAGTGTTTAGAGAAACGTGTGTCCTAAAATTTGATATTTAACCTATCGTACCAATGTTAACAGTATTATAAAAATTAGTTTAACAAAACTATAGATACCATTTTCAAAATTTTCCTCGGAAGAACAGTACAAAAAATAAAAAAACCTGATGAACGTTTATGAGGATTACCCTGCTTGATTCGAAATTTCATGCGTTCTGGACATACCTGTTCCTTCAGAGAATACGGAAATGTGTTTCCTAGATCATGCATGTATTAGTGCTATCGTTGACACAAGAATTCACGTTATCAGTTGTGTACTATATTTTTGGTGTACTAAAAAAGATAAGTTAAAAAAAACACAAATGTACAAATTAGCCTTAAAAGTACTGTACAATTGAAGAATATTCCAATAAATTACTTGTTCGAAAGGTTGTGTCAGATAGGGAATTTATCCCACGTCTAATGAACAACTCTAGTTAACATATAGAAATAAAACACTGGAAAGTATCGTTAGTAAGGGAGAACAAACAATTTTTTGTTTGTAATTATTCACGAAGGGCAATTGTTCCAATTGTTTTAATTTCAACATCCCACATACAGTAATAGCTGTATGAATATTGCTTACAGTCGGCAGAAAATACATTCGGCATAGGACATTTTCCACGTTAAAAATAATAAGAAATTACTTAAGGTTGATAATGATTCAACATTAACTGGAGTTTAGATACAGGACAGTTAAATATAGATTTCGCGATCATTAAAACAAGAAAATTTTCAGTTACGAATTTTTTGTAGAAATGAATATATTTATGTATGTTTTTATTAATTTATATTTTATTTTCTAAAACCGTAAATGAGTTTGTCACTCGTCTATAAAAGAAAACATTGTATGAACAAAAATATGTCTTTGTAAAAATATTCATGAATTCGTATCGGTTGTGAAATGTGTCAGTTACTAGCTGTTTTGATTAAAAATCCCACTGACGAGGAAACGTTCATTTTAAAAGAAAAATTACGTAATAATTTTGTACCAGAATCTTTCTTTTCTTAAAAATCATTTTTAGCTCTATATCTCGTTGACGGTTATCCTAAATGTGATGTAAAAAGATGGCAAAAGTAAACAATGGGACCAAAATCAGGTTTGCATGCAGGCGATATGGTGTCTGAATGTAATCTCCTTGAATTTGACACCCAATAGTGTTAAATAGTACGAAGTTTCGCTCTATTTTCTCTATCAGATTCTGACTTTGTTACAATAGTAAGATTTTTTAAAAGCAGACATAGGACTTTATCGATTATTTTTTTAACTGCTTAACGTTTCTTAACAGCAAGGTCCTTAGAGACGGGAAAGGATGGGGGGCAAGGAATGGGAGGGAATTCGGCCATGGCTTTTTGAAGGAAGCATCCCGGAATTTGCCAGGAGTGATTTGGGAAACCATGGAAAACCCAAATCTGGATGCCCGGACGGGGATTCTAACCGCCGTCCTCCCGAATGCGAGGCCACAACGATAACCGTTACACCACCTCTCTCGGTGACGTTATCGAAACTGTACGGCACATAAAGACACGTAACAAAAATCTTCGTTCATAGACTAAACTGTATAATTTGGAAGAAGATTTTCACCCCGTTGGCTATTCCTTTGATCAAAACATTTACACTAATTGAATAATTATACGCAGAAAAATGGTTCGTTCTACCGGACGTAGTCATACTTGCCAATTTTTTATTCATACTTTCCTAGTAATTAACTTGTTTGTTTAATGGCACTTTATACAACAAGGCTTCGCTGTTTGTAACCGAACGTCGTTATGATCAGAGTTGCTGGTCCTCTTCCGTATAATATACTTTTGTGACGTTTGACATACTGTTGCGTTGTTGTAGCCAGCGGTGGCTTATGTGTTACCTTTCGCAGAATGCTATTTAGCCGCGGCCGGACAGCGTTCCTTTGTGTTAGATAATGGATCGGTTGGTGCTGTGTGTGTGTCTGTGTGTGTGTGTGCGCGGTGTGTGCCGTTTGGCATGCGGGTCACTACCAGCCAGACGTCACTGTGAGCTAAATCCGATCTGCTAACCTTTGTTCCGTGATAAGGAAGCAGAGTAGTTTGTTGTCCACACACAGAACACATACGTAATATAAATTGTGTACGCAGCTCATTGTATTACTTTGCTTTAGATGTTCTGGCTTTTACAATTTTCATCATTGTCAGTCACAATTTTTGCACTCCTCTCTCTTTCCTACAATGCTTTCATCTCCGCACATCTTCCTTCAACATTTGCATTATTCAGCAATTGGTACTGTGATGTTCCACATTTCAGCGTGCTTTCTGTAACTGCATCCACATTGCCTTCTCATACTGAGTGAAAATCAGTTCATTCCTCTGTTCTTAATGTCGCCCATCACACTCCTTTTTCTCACCTAGTCTCTCTCTTAGTTCTCATAATTTACCTATGTGCCCTCACATTTTACTCCCTACATCTATATCTTGTTCTTGTATTCATGTTTTACAATTATCAACAATATATCAAGTTTTCAGTTTTCCGTAGATTTAAAAACTGCAACTACTGGTGTTCACACATCATACTTATATAAGCAAACATTTCACTGGCGAGATTAACATGTGCTGTACCAGAAGCAAAGAAGTACAACTTACCATATTCCAGATCGTTTTTAAACACGATTTAGAACAGTTCTGTCACGACAGACACACCTCTTAACAACACCCACCACAAGTACGCAAACACGATTTTATCCTTTTATTTGACATGCTGACTCAGGTTTTTATGCAAGGAACGTAAAGGAAATGACGAATGCATTTTTCTTACTGTTTTAAATTAAGAAACCGTGTCGTCCTCTGAGACGGTTCTCAAAATCCCAAACTAGTGTCGCATCATCCTTCTTGAACTTTTGTAGACATGTATGTCAAATTATGTTTCCCGCTATAACTTATCACTATTACCAAACTAATGCAACTAATTGATTCTAACAGGAAATGTCGTTAAGGACTTTTCGCGTTTTTCACGTGATGTCACGAAAACAAAGATTAGAATGTATGAAATAGATAATGTACCATAGGTGGTAAGGGGTATGTTTAAGATGTAGAGTTTAGCTCTAGATAGGAAGGGATGGAGTATTGCAGCAAACCAGTCGAGAAACAATCGATATACATCAATATTTATGACGAATTTCTTCCAATTCTTGCCCCCCCCCCCTCCCAACTAAAAGATAATATTGCCGCATGAACGCCAGTGTACCGTCTGCCAGCATGGCGCAGCGGGTAGCGTCACGAATTGCGGTACCGAAGGTCGCCGGTTCAATCCCGCCCACTGACAAAAATTATTTAATTCTGTTTATTATTTCCAGAAGATTCTACATGTTTCCTAAGGTCACTTGTAACTTCTACACATTTCATTTGTTAACTACTCTTGTAATCTCTAGTACGTTCTATCTGTGTATAAATAGAAGAGCATTCTGCCCAAGAGGCAGTCAGTGCTGCGTGTATGTTTGAGTTCTCAATAAACCTGTTCTCAGTTTAAGTGCTGTGTTCATTGACAAGTAACCTTCGAATTCACACCTGCCCCGGTTGCAACGCGACATAGTTTGGTGGAGGCGCCGGGTACCCTGTGCAACAGCTGCATCATCGTGGCTCCGATTAGGCAACGTAAAAGTCGCCGCCTACACGGACTGGAACCGGACTACAAAGGATATACTCAGTACGTCCTTCCGAAAGTCCGCGTCATTAGGAAACCCATGGCGGCAAGCCAGCTGCACATTCGACACCCATCGGTGTTCTCTGGAGACGCTGGACAGGACCCTAACAAATGGCTAAAAGGGTTCGACCGAGTCGCCAAGTACAACAGGTGGGATCATACCATGTGCTTGGCAAATGTTTATTTCTATCTGGACGGAACCGCCCAGCAGTGGTTCGAGAACAACGAAGATAAACTGAATAACTGGGAAATGTTCCAGACGGAACTTAAGAAAACGTTTGGGGACCACCAGCGACAAATCCGCTCGGCGGAAGAACAACTGAAGAACCGGGCCCAACAACATGGGGAGCCGACGCAATCTTACATACAGGATGTTTTGGCCCTATGCAACGTAGTCAACCCGAATATGACTGAAGCCGACAAAATCACGCACCTAATGAAAGGTATTGCAGAAGACATGTACCAAGCTCTTCTGATAAAAGACGTCGCTACGACGGAAGAGTTCATCAAGTGGTGCCAGCGGATTGAGGAGATGCAACAAAGGAGGGTTGGGCGAAAGAAGTATGACAGACTTCCCAACGTAGTCCCTATGGCAGTTGTGGAAGACCAGCACGACTTTGCGTCTCTCATACGACAAATTGTGAGAGAAGAATTACAACAGTTCATGGCAGCTGGGACTCTTGAACCGAGTGAGCATCAGATCATGGCCATGAATGTAAGCCCAGTGGGTCATGAAGGAGCCGACGCGGCGGAAAAAGAGGTATTTCAGACAATAGCTCCTGTCTGCCGAGCCAATCGCACTCGACGTGAAGAATGGCCTCGCCCTGATATGACGTATGCTGCAGCTGCCAAACGGCAGCCTAGGAACCGGCCGACACGGCCACAACCAAATCCTCCGGCACCTATGACGTCCCGCAGACGAACGGACGTCTGGAGGACAGAAGACAACGCGCCAGTATGTTTCCACTGTGGGCGCCCTGGACATGTCGTACGATACTGCAGAGAGAGAAGACGAGTATTTGACGATTATTTTGCCGCAAGACGTCCGCCATCAGAACAGTTCTACCCCAGGCAGCCACCCGCTGACGAGTTCGGTCGACCTACGGGAAGAAGCCCATCGCCGTACCCTAGACGAGGTCGATCCCCGACGCGCCGCTGCCGTTCATCGTCGCCGGACAGAGCTACCAGCCGCTCCCCTAGCCGCCGCACGCAGGAAAACTAAGCAAGGCGACCATCTACGGAGGTGAGGCCGCCGCAGATGAAAATCCTCCATGGATGACAGTCACTAAGATGTCGGGAAATCTCATCAACGTTATAATCGACGGCCAACCTGTCCGGGCGCTGGTTGATTCAGGAGCTTCTTTCTCCGTATTGTCGGACAATTATCGTCGCACACTAAAGAAGACAATGTTCCGTGATACGGGGGCAACTGTGCTAAAGGTCGCAAATGGAAAGTACGTCCAGCCAGCTGGAGCTTGTGTCGCGAGAATAACCATCAACAACAGGACCCAGCCAGTTGAATTTGTCATTTTAACAGAATGTAGTCATAATGTCATCCTTGGATGGGACTTCCTTAAGGCATCCCAAGCTGTCATTGACTGTGGAACATCTGAGCTGCAAATTGAAGAAGTCGTTGCGACGGGTACACGTAACACAGAATCTTCTGGGAAGTTATTCGCCGTTGACAACGTGACAATCCCGCCGTTCGCAATGAGAAGAGTCCCAGTCAAAAACACGGACGACCGCAACCTTGAAGTGCTTGTCGATAGTAGAAAGTTTATTAGGCTCACGAAAGAAATCTACATACCAGCGGCTATCATAAGCATTATCGGTGGTCGAGGAGACATTTGGATCACCAACTGTCACGAGCAGTCACAAATTATCCCCAAGGGAATGTGCATAGGGACAGCTGAACCAGTCCAGGAGGGCGAGCTCAACGTCATTAACGAAGATCCATGCTCTGTTACTAGTACCGACAACACGCTGGAGGAAACAACTATGGAACTGCCAATAGGGTCCGGCCTGACCAAGGAACAACACCACCGGGTGTTAGCTATACTACGCCAATTCTCTGGTGTATTCACACCCCAGCAAATAAAAGGTCAGACGAAACGGCCCACGATAAAGCATCGTATCAATACTGGGGATCATCCGCCCATTAGCCAGCGCTCGTACCGATTGTCACCAGTCGAAAGGCGAATAATTCGAGAGGAAGTGGAGAAGATGTTGCATAATGACATTATTCAACCTTCGGAGAGTCCTTGGTCATCTCCGGTGGTCCTCGTAAAGAAGAAGGATGGTACGTGGCGATTCTGTGTCGACTATCGGCGGCTGAACAAAATCACAAAGAAAGATGTCTACCCACTGCCGCGCATCGACGACGCCTTAGACTGCTTGAAAGGAGCTACATACTTCTCAACCATGGACATGCAGACAGGCTACTGGCAAATCGAGGTTGACGAAGCTGACAGAGAAAAGACGGCTTTTATTACACCTGATGGCCTCTATGAATTCAAAGTAATGCCATTCGGATTATGCAACGCTCCGGCCACATTCGAACGCATGATGGACAACTTACTTCGACACCTTAAGTGGACGACGTGTCTTTGTTATTTAGATGACATTGTTGTTTTCTCGAAAACATTTGAAGAACATCTGAGTCGCCTGTCAACGGTGCTGAAGTGTGTTCAGACTGCAGGACTCCGCCTCAATCCGAAGAAGTGCCTCTTCGTCGCCAAAGAGATAAAAATCCTGGGGCACCTGGTCAACGGAGATGGCGTCCGCGCTGATCCAGATAAAGTAAGGGCAGTCATGGAATTTCCAACTCCTCAGCACATTCGTGATGTGAGAAGCTTTCTTGGGCTGTGCTCATACTTCCGGCGTTTCATAAAAGGATTCTGTAACATGGCACGTCCACTGCAAGAACTTTTGCAGGGAGACGCCAAGTTTTACTGGGATGAAACTAAAGAAAGATCTTTCCAGGCACTTAAGGAGGCTCTAACTTCCGCACCAGTTCTAGCCTTATACGACGAGAATGCAGAAACTGAACTTCACACTGACGCCAGCGGTTATGGGATCGGTGCAGTGCTTGTGCAAATTCAGGAAGGTGCTGAGAAGGTGATAGCCTATGCATCAAGAGTACTCTCTAAGCCCGAGATAAACTACTCTACAACCGAGAAAGAATGCCTCGCAGTTGTCTGGGCTATCAACAAGTTTCGTCCGTATTTATTCGGCAAACCTTTCACCGTCGTGACAGACCACCATTCTTTATGTTGGCTAACCAGCTTGAAGGATCCATCAGGTCGACTAGCAAGATGGGCACTTAGACTTCAAGAGTACGACGTCACGGTGGTATTCAAAAACGGACGCAAACACAAGGATGCCGACAGCCTTTCAAGGAATCCTTTAATAGAACACAACAGCATGAATGGAATTTCAGCCCTCGCTGAATTAGGTGACGTTGCAGCTGAACAGAGGGAAGATTCAGAGTTATTAAGAACCATAGACGCCTTGGAGAAAGGAGAACCGGCCAAAGGAGAGTTTCAATTGATAGATGGGACATTGTATAAGAACAACTACGATCCACTAGGCCCCAAGTGGCTTCTGGTCGTTCCAGCTCATCTCCAGCCAGCTATTCTCAAGTATTTCCACGACGCTCCAATATCCGGTCATCTGGGATTTGTGAAGACCCTGGACCGAATCCGACGCAGGTATTACTGGAAGGGTCTCTACCGATCTGTCAAGCATTATGTGAGTCACTGTAAAGAGTGCCAGCGACGGAAACATGTGCCGCAATTACCTCCAGGTCATCTAGTACCAATTCCGCCTGCAGCAGTTCCATTCCACCGAATTGGGATCGACCTTTTAGGGAGGTTCCCGAAGTCGACAGCCGGTAACCGATGGATAATAGTCTGCACCGACTACCTCACGCGCTACGCTGTCACCAAACCTGTGCCGACTGCAGAAGCTCCAGAGGTTGCAAAATTTCTAGTAGAAGACATTATTTTGAAGCATGGAGCACCACGTGTGATGATATCCGATCGTGGAAAGGTATTCCAGTCAAGACTAGTATCAGAGGTCATGTCAAGATGCGACGTTGTCCACAGGATGACAACTGCATACCACCCTCAGACAAACGGTCTCACAGAACGCTTCAACAAGACATTAGCCGATATGCTGTCGATGTATGTGGATGTTGAGCAGAAGGATTGGGATACAATACTGCCAGTGGTCACATTTGCTTATAATACAGCAAGGCAAGATACGACAGGCTTCACTCCGTTTTTTCTGCTCCATGGCCGTGAAGCTGAGACCACAATGGATACGCTGTTCCCATTCCAGCCGGACGACACTCAGGATGACTATATAAAACAGCTCATTACCAGGGTCGAAGAAGCAAGACAGCTGGCTCGCATACGAACACTGGCCACCCAGGAGAAGGACCGTCAGCGGTATGACGGCAAGCACCGACCTGTTGCGTACAACCCAGGAGATCTCGTATGGATTTTTACCCCTGTCCGGAAGGTTGGGCTATCAGAAAAGTTACTGAAGCGGTACTTTGGTCCGTATCGTGTCATACGCCGCCGGTCAGACGTCACATACGAAGTCGAGGATTATGAGCCGTCTTCGAAACGACGAAAAGCGAAGGGACATTGTTCACGTCCTCCGCATGAAGCCTTACTACAATCCTGACGAGCAGCTAGGCACAACCAGCTTCTTGTTCAAGGACTCTGAGGACGGTTTGGATACTGAGGAAGTCGGACAGGAAGATAATAGTACAAACAGGGAGGGGCCCTCCAGAACTGCCATACAGAGGACCCACGACAAGATCAAGATCCAGGACACTTCAGCGTGCCCCAAAAGAAATCTAACAGCGGGACGCTGTTTTCCTCAGGAGAGGGAGCAATGCCGCATGAACGCCAGTGTACCGTCTGCCAGCATGGCGCAGCGGGTAGCGTCACGAATTGCGGTACCGAAGGTCGCCGGTTCAATCCCGCCCACTGACAAAAATTATTTAATTCTGTTTATTATTTCCAGAAGATTCTACATGTTTCCTAAGGTCACTTGTAACTTCTACACATTTCATTTGTTAACTACTCTTGTAATCTCTAGTACGTTCTATCTGTGTATAAATAGAAGAGCATTCTGCCCAAGAGGCAGTCAGTGCTGCGTGTATGTTTGAGTTCTCAATAAACCTGTTCTCAGTTTAAGTGCTGTGTTCATTGACAAGTAACCTTCGAATTCACACCTGCCCCGGTTGCAACGCGACAATATTCTTTTGAGGCTCTATTGAACAAGATGCCAAGTTGACGTAAATTTATAAAAAATGAAAATCCTAAATAAGGACAGCCAGAATGGGAATCAAACCTGCGTCCTCTCGAAGGCTGGGTCAGAACGTTAGTGTTTTATACCCAGCTTTCGTTGAGTGCTGTTATCTCTGATAGTATAGGCAACCTATTGACAAACAAATGCCATATCGTCGAAACGACTCGTAAACTCTCTCTGGAGATAACCCCGTTCAGCCTACTGCCACATAGCACTCAGTTGTTGTAGGGGAGAGCTTTGGAAGCTGTGGGTAGTGCCTATCGCGTCACGTGAGCTGGCTGAATGTTGTGTTTGTGCACCCCCACCTCGCGGGGTAGACTGCAGGTGTGGGACCGCCGTCCATCTGCCACTCACCTCGCTCTATTTTTTCCCCTTTTGGGTGCGTGAGTGCGCCTCTGCTAAAAAAAATTCCTCACTGTTATTTACTTTGTTCCCGCAGATGCGGACTCCCACATGACGCACTTCCCCAGCGTGCAGTCGGCGTCAGAACACAAACACACTCCAGGTAACAACACAACACGTTTTGTGTACACTCAAACAATTTTCCTGCGAAAATATTTTCTGGTACGGCTATTGGCACCCTTTCTATACGGAAAAGGACAGTCAAAATAATCTTCACAACTAACGAATTACAAAAATCTCTTCTGCGTATTTAGTGTGGGTTGTGATGCTATACCAGCAAGTCAGTGGAAAGTTCTTTAACTTCATTCTTGACTGAAATTTCTTTCAGTGAAACTAAAAAAAGGAAAGAGTATGCGATGAATTTCTAACAATACTGTCCAGAAAATAGAGGCTTTTTATTTATTGTTTTTGTAGCATTGCACGGCATTGTGGTTGCTCGCGAAGTTTGGTTATAAAAAATATTGCATACAATTAAATAAATTATTATCATCAAAATCCGTGATTTTAGTTTATATAAAAAAGTCTCGTTTATAATAAGACACAATTTTAAATATTTAAAATATTAAAATTTAATTTGTTTTTAATCAGATACAATATTTCTTATTCAAGTTTCTTCTCGTTTTCTACATTTTAACATACTCGAATTTTTGATATTACTAATTCTGTCATAAGAAAATCTTCCATTGAATGCTAGTCTTTCTGAAGTTTTTACACTCTATAACCCAACATATGTTAAACCAACAAATGTTTATTTTTCTCCAATATCTACAGCAACTTTATTTAATGTTAAATCTTGAGGTTTATGAATTGTAATTGCGGAAGCTAGTTGTAGCGGAAATTTTTATTTTTCTTGTACAAGTGATATTACGTATTTTACAAAATTTAGTTGTCGGTGGAATCGGAACACAACCACTATTTTCATAAGTTGAATTTTGTTCGTCAATTCCTCAAAAAGTTATGAGCATCAGTGGCAGATAAAGATGGAAGCCACTGTGCTTATATTACAAAAAGTAAGTAGACTTGTCTGAAAACTGAATTTCAGCCATATAACACAGAAACTGTTCGTGTTAAAGAAAATCACAAAATAAAAATAACCGGCTGTTGTCACTTACCTCGATCCGAATCGTTTAGTAAAACTCGAATAACTTGATCAAAACTCCTCATTCCACTACATCAAAAACTTATGTCACACAATTTTATAACAATAACACAGAATAACGCCCCATCTTCCACATTGAAGCGCGCAGTTGACTGGCTGTGGTTAATTGTAGAACATTTTTAAATAGTGTGACTCGAGCAAGGACTGGGGGCCAGTAACGGGAAGGAATTCGGCCAAGGCCCTTTTGAAGGAAACATTCCGGCATTTGCCTGGAGTGATTTAGCGAAACCATGGAAAACCCAAATCTGGATGCCCGGACGGGGTTTCGAACTCGCGTCCTCCATTATGCGAGGACAGAGCGTTAACCGACTGGGAATTCATGGCGAGAGGGGAGTAATACCGCAAATTACGGAGGCTCGACGATCTTGGAGACGTAGCCATTATCTTGGAAATGGAGTCAGTGTTGTTGAAGCGGATTCTGGGTGATTCCATTCCATAGGAAGACCTAACGCTTTGTTAAACATTTTATGGTTCTTGTGTTTGGCTTCATTAAACTACCGACCTGCATGCATTTTTGGTTTGTTTCAGTTATGTGGGAACATATTTCTCCCCTTAAACAGTTCTCAAAATCTCCATGTAAAGTGCACATTAATTTTTATTGTCATTAAGCTTTGCATAGTTTATCATTAAAGTTATACGGTTATTTAAATAACCGATTAAGGGAGGCAGCGGGATTTCTTTGCATAATTACAAAACCACTGCATCTTCATTTGCATAAGGCCTGTTTTTTTTTTTTTTTTTTTTTTTTTTTTTTTTTTTTTTTTTTACTGAGAACATTCAGCAACCATAGATTATCATTAATACAAAAAAGAAATTAATATCTCTCTTTCTGTCAATAGTTAAGTTTGCAGCAGCATTATTTTCGATTTAAGTATCGATCAGGTGTACCTCCTTGATATTCTTTAATTTTGATTTTGATTAAACATTATAGTCTTTCAGTAAAATTATATTGTTATCTAAATAACTGATTAAGGGAAGGACCGGGATTTTTTGTATAATTACTTAACCGTTGCATCTACATTTACACAAGTCACAGATTTATCTACAAAGAACATTCAACAACCATAGATAATCTTTAATACAAAAAATTGAATTAATATTTCACTTACTGTAGAATAAGTGACTGTGGAAGAATATCCACCGTAAAATATTCTTGGTGTGCACGTATTCTTTGTTTCAAATGTTTCTATGGTTTACATTATTAATCATTTGTGTATTTCTCAAACGAAAATAAATAATTTGTGGTCTTTGTTTCAAAACAAATGTGAAATGCTACAAAATCAAATAGCAATAAAAAAAATACAAACAGAAAAGAAATTTCGGGTGTGGTGGGATCGAACTGAGGACCCCCTGCTCATCAACCCACCACCTCAACACGCACGGCTAAACCAACGTTCCGTAGCGCTATAACTCATTTAGGCACAATTTTTACACTTTAATCCCCGATTTCTCTTAAACGGAGGCCCACCAGACAGAACTGCTTTAGGGCGAGAAACCACAGATGACGTACTATTTACCAGACTTGTTCGAGCTACGATAGCGACTTCTAAACTGAAGACCTCTCCTTGCCAGCATGCACGAATAAAAATAAATATAATTTATTTGTTTGTTGCAAAAATAATGATTGATGGCACATCTAGAGTTGACTTTGAATTAGTATGTTCAATTTCACGTCTTTAGGTGCGGCAGGTTTTTCAAAAAGTTTACCACTAGGTATGTGAAGTAGGAATTAAAGAAAGAAACTATCTACTCTAAAACAACAAATGATATTCTAATTATGTTCTAAGTATGCCTTAATATATATATATATATATATATATATATATATATATATATATATATATCTTTATATATATAAAATCTCGTGTCACGATGTTCGTCCGGGATGAACTCCGAAACTACATAACCGATTTATATGAAATTTGGCTTAATGTGTGTAATTTAGTCCAACTTAAAAGATAGGATAGTTTTTATCTGGATTATAGACCTCAATATTTATTATTTGCGAAATAAATGTTCATTAAATGTTTGTCATAGGACAATGGTTTGTAACTATTTGTAATCCAACAAGGCTAAGCTGTCTGCTGGCTAAGTGGTTAGGGAGTCTGACTGCAGATGGAAAGGTCCCCGGTTCGAGTCCCTGTCTCGGCGAGGATTTTTATAGACACTTAACCCGGCATTAACCCCCGGCGCAGTATGCTGTGTGAGGTGAAATACGCCAGGACGGTACTGTGGTTTCGGATTCGATAGGTCCCCTGTACCAGGCAGGATGGGCGGGCTAGGTAAAGGCGGCTACGACAGTGGCAGAATGCCCAGCCAGTAGAAACCATATCCCCAGGTCATTACGATCATACATAATTATTATTATAGTTCCATAAGTTTCTAACAGGTGGCGATGTGATAACTTATCTATACAAACACTTGGTTAGCTAGGTTGGGTAATCATCCAGTAGATCACGTTCTGTTTCAATTTATTTATGCTACAGTTTATTCCTAACAGATGGGTGTGTTAATTTACCGAACCATCCAGTAGATGGCGTTGTACTTCGACTTTATTTATGCTACAGTCTATTCCACGCCATATGTGTGAGTTTCTTCAATTTTAATTGTGCTGTGTATTGTGTTATAATTATACTGTATTGTTGTTCATCGTTTGTGTGTCTTTATACCCTAACGACAAAGTAATTACACACATAAATATAACATTGAAGAAAACGTTACGATAAATTCGAATCGTGTAAGCATTTCTCGCTAGCTTATCATTTTTCTTCTTCTTTTTGTTATGGTCAGCTAGAGACCACGTGTCAATTTCAATCCCTCTCCTGTTGTTTTTTCATTCTTCCTCCCCAGTACTCCTTCATTATTGCACTCCTCTCTACCTTTGAATCCTGCCATATTCAAAGTCTGCTATCGAAAAATTTTTCTTTGCATACAGTTCACTGGTATTATTCGTTTCAAATCTTTCTAAACCTCTTGAAAGCATGGTGTCACCCATGCTATAAATGTATCAAAAAAATATCATCTTCTTTTTCTGTTATTTTTTCAATGTTATTTTATATTTCCTCATTAGTTCTTAACTTCCATTTTACTGTATTTTTCAATAGACCCAAAAATTCCGGTTTCACCACTGTATTATAGTGTCTTATTTTAAGGCTTTCAGAAAGGCACTTTTTGTTGTAATTCAAATATTTTTCAGTGAAATGTCGCCAAAGTAATCTAACCTCGACAATGCATGTAGCAGAGATGCAAGACGCACGACGAGAGAGCTCATCAATCACAAATCGCGGCAAGTAAGGAAGTTCAAAGAATCAGGACAGCTGAGGGTCGTATGCAAGAATCTCAAGAACAGCGCTGATGAACGTCTGTGATAGAATATATCGAGAACAAGAGCGGCACGAGAACCGCACATAGCTACATTTAGAGAAAGAGAACGAGAAAGACAGCAAATCAGCCGTGCTTTAACTCGTGTATCATTTGTTCGTCTTGCGTTCCAATATGCACCAGCCATTGATTACTCTGCACATTCAAAAACTGCAATCGGTGCAATGAGCAAAATACGCCAGTATTATCAGGCGTTGAAATTCCGCAATGAAGCAGCCGGCATGTGTTGTGCATCAGGAAAAGATGTATTATTACCACTACCAAATCCGCCAGAACATTTACAATCCTTCTTGCTGACGAATCAAAAGATTCGAAATTGTTTCTGCGCAAGACACGCAAATTCAATTCTTGCTTCCAGATGACGTCTTTTAGGGCAACAAAAATTTGCGATCTTACATCTGATGGACGTCATTTTGAAACTAAATTCAAAATACAAGGCCAGGTGTACCATAAGATTGGGTCGTTGATACCGATGCCAAACGATTACCCGACGTTTCTTCCAAATCTATTGGAAATTGTGAGGATCGCTTGAAAACTAGGTGCCAGTATAATTTCATCGAACAAGCAGAAGAAAGAACAATTGTGGTAGTGTTGGAAAATTGTTTGGAAAATAATAATCAACTTATTCAATTGTGTCGCCGCAATTAAAAAATGACAACTATCAAATTGTCATCAAAGCTGACAAATTACCATCAGGAGAACACGCTGGCAGATTCAACGCGCCAACTGTAGATGAAGTGGCAGTTTCTATGGTTGGTGACTCTGTTGATTAAAATCACACGTCAAGATAGAACTGTTAGTATAATTTCGGATCTACACCGTTCGTATGAAGCACTCCAGTATCCACTGATATTGTGGCAAGGGCAGAATGAATATCATATAAACATAAAACAGCGTGATCCAGTTGCTGGTAAATTTAATATTCAACTATTTAATTCGTTATTTTATTAGTACAGTAGACTCGCGGTATTCCGAACAGGGGCCGGATTATAGCGGGCCCACTATATTGATTTATTATTCTCTTTTTTACTATTTAATTTATTATTTTTTCAGGTAATAAAACAAATAAAAAAAGTTACTTCAATGAAGTACTACGCCCCCCGATTGATGATTACACGTAATTAGGATAACTGTATCCTTCGATATCGTCAACTGTGCCTTCAATACGTCGTGGATATGTACGCCAAGGTTGAAAACAAGCATTTGCGATTTATTCGATACAACCAGGCTAAATTACGATCGGAGGAATACATCCGCTTACGAGATTCTGTTATCGGCAATATTTATGAAAATTTAAACGCCAATGATATCGGTAATGCATTTATTTTACCTTCAAGCTACATCGGCAGTCCATGGAACATGCAGGAATATATACAAGATGTAATGACTTACGTGCGTCATTATGGTCGTCCAGATTTGTTTATTACATTTACATATAATCTGAATTGGCAGGAAATACAAACTTGGCTATTACCAGGCCATCAATCAATGCATCGTCATGATGTCACGGCACGTGTGTTCAAACAAAAATTAAAATCATTGATTGATTTAATCGTAAAACATTCGGTTTTCGGTAACACACGTTGCTATCTGTATTTGATTGAGTGGCAAAAGCTAGGTTTGCCTCATTCTCACATTTTGATTTGGCTTGAAGTTAAAATCCGTACTTGAGCCACCAAAAACGACAAACTGAATTTTTCACATTGTGTCAAAAATCTGATGTGTTCCGCTAATTCGCAAAAACATTGTTATATACCGATGTTCCAAGCTATTTTTCATGGAACAAATTAGGTAAAAAATGGTAGCCACGTAAACAAGGAGTACCACATCCTTCGATCGCAGGCATATTCAAAGCCATGACATTAGGACGACTTTACACGGTGCATCCAAAACAACGTGAATGTTTCTTTCAGCGTTTGTTATTGGTGAATGTTCCCGGACCAGCTTCTTTCGAATGTTTACGAACAGTTAATGGTCGAGTGTTCAATACATGTCAAGATGCATGTCGCGAGTTGCAGCTGCTGGTAGACGACAATTATTGGGACCTGACACTTGCTGATGCAGCGTTGACAGCCACGCCGAATAGTATTCGTCAAACTGTTTGCAATTATTTTGACATGTTATCCAACACAATCTTCGAGTTTGTGGGAAAAATATAAAAACAGTATGACTGAAGATATAACTGAAATTTCAGTTTATATCAATAAATAAAAAATGATTTATTTATTTATTTTATAAATATCAATTTTTATATAATTTCAATTAAGTAATTTGTAATGAAATGTAAATTAATTTTTTTTTATGTTCGTTTGTCCTTAATTTCAACTCTCCGTAACTCTTTACCAATTACATTTGAATTTCCAAATCGACTCCAATGTTTTTGTCTTTATTAGTGAATATTAATTTTTCTTCTTGAGGAAGTTTAGAATAACATTAATCAAACGTACTATAATTAGTAAGTCACAGCAACGCGTGACCGGGTCAGCTAGTCATTTAATGAATTTTCATCTTACCCGTGAGACTGAACTATCAAGGAAGACGTGACAGATTCTTACGAGGTAGCACTACTAACAAACTATTGCGTTATGTAGTAGAAATTTTTAAAGAAAAATATATAAATCGTTGGAGATTTAAATGGATTTGTGATATGTTTTTATACGATGTCTTTACGTCTCGTCGACGTCTAGGCCATTAGAGACGGGAAAGGTTGCTGGGGAAAGACATTATACATAATTCTAATTAATTTTTTTTTTTTTTTCGTATCCGTGACAATATTAGTTATTGTGAATAGCACTAGGTAGGATTTCTATCGACAAGTCATGAGAGAATTAGTTTCTCAGATTGCCTCTCCGAAGTTGTACTAGGGATCTACAACGGTACTTTTCGATTGCTGGAATTTGATCAGTTTGCATAAAATGCATTTAAAAAAAAAATCAGCGAACAGAACTAAATTTTATTTTTAGTTTTATTTTTTGTAAGAAATTAAAACGGGAATTTGTACCGTCATGTGTGGGTAGTGAGGCCTGGACCACAGTACAACCTAACTTAATTGCACCACAAATCTAAAAACAACATTAATAAACACTTTTCCATTTCCGGCATCTGATCAGTTCGCTAAAAAGCAAACTGAAATTTGTGAGTAGTTATGTACACATCTTTGCTGCCGGTGACGTATGAAATTATAACTTACTTTTATAAATAACCGCTATAAAAAAACGCTATCTGGTTTGATTGCGATGTAATAAAAATAAATAACTATTTAACCATTCGATTTTTTACTGAAATAAAGTAACTACGCCATAATTGCCTATGGAATTATACGGTAACTATTAAAATTATAACTTACTTTTATAAATCATTAAATAACCGCTGTAAAAAAAAGGCTATCTCTTATGATTCCGATATAATAAAAACAAATATTTAATTTTTAATTGAAATAAATAACTCGCCATTATTCTTTCATATTTCGAAATGTCTCTGGTTGTTTACATCGTACATCGTTGGTGTACAGTCAGCTTACACGGCCGCTGTGAAACTAGACTTATGTGTATGCGTAACATAGTCCATTTAAATCTTTACAAAAGAAATACAAAACCTCGGACATACCTTTGCTTGAGTGCGATGGGGTATTATGCGACTCACATTAAAATAGAATAATTGAAGGGTTTGCTAACGACAGCAAGATTGTTCCGTGCATACTATCGCATATCTCAATGAGTAAATGATATGATAAATAGTAGTACGAGGAAGGAAAGAGGTGACCAAGATCACAAACTTGCTCTTCCTGTCAGGGGTGGAGAAATTTTCACGATGTCAGATAATGGATAAATTATCTAGAGAAATGCTAAACAATTTGCCTACCACAATGAAGGAATTTAAGATACAAATTCGTGAAATGCGATTGTGGAAGTTTAGGGAAATTTCAATCCGGTAGCGTGTGCTGAATCAAAGCTAAATTGAAATAAAAATAACAAATAAACTTGACGGTGTAAAAATATATATCAAGCAATCGCCATTAGATTCTATACCTATTTACTGTCTTTGAGGAGGAAGTCTTCATCAAAATCTCCAAAATGCGTCATCTAGTATCTCTACTGTAGTTCCTTCATAACATCTGAATAGCCTGATCAAATTCTTTACGAATGCAGTTCGAAAACAAGTCCCTCTTTTGTTTTGGGTGAAAGAAAGTACCTTAACCTTTTCTATTAAAGAATTTGTCGGTATATCTAATTTGTTGCTAGTTAAATCCTAATTCATGTGAAATTTTATCATTGCCATATTAATGGGGTGGAATAACGAGACTGACATATGGACGATCGGACGGACATGACGAAATTATTACTTTTATAATTTTTATTTTTTTTTTTTTTTTTGACCGTAAAAATACTGATGTAACTTGAATCAGTGGTTCTCGAGTAATAAGCACATAAAGAACAGACGTTAAGTATCATAATATGTAAACATAATACAATGCATTCTAACAGAAATCTTAGACCGTTTGCCGCTGTTAACACTGAAGTTCGCTTACCGTTATCTCAAGCCTAGCATAAGCTCTCCTTCGTTGATCTTTATATCGACATGAGCAATTTATATTATACCAGAGTTTTCTGTTTCATTCAAAACAATGGTTGATAAAATACGAAAATAACAATCTGCAGCATCAGTCGTTGATATTGAAGATAATGTGCTAAGTGACGTTCCATCAATAAAAGCTATAAGAAATCTGCAGCACACTGCAGCTCTTTACCTCTGATGTAGGCGACCTCTTCGTCGGTGAAAGTTGGCAGCCTTGATCTGGTCCGACCCTCCGCATTGCTGTTGGTGTCTACCCTCTGTCGCACTATCTCAGGGTAGTTGCCTTCTTGACTGAAGATGGGGTGAGCCCACAATCCTCCCTGCGTTGCAAAGAATTAATATTACAGCTGTTATTACCTTTAATTTTTGTCTTTGTCATCATTCTTATGTTACCAACCCCACCATTAAAAGCGGTCTCTCACAACTACTAAGAGACCAAAAAAAAAAACAATCATTAATCTAATCCTTAAGTGAATGGAGCTCTTTTTATGCCAACTAGAAATTACAGACTATTGTAGGAACAAGGCTGTAGTATCCTTTCATCCTGGAGATACCATATGTTTGCTTTGTTATTAAAGTATTTGTGGCTTTAAAAAAATCGCTTATATGGCTTGCATTCTCTTATAACCTAATACAGTACGAATATGGTATTTGAATTTTTAATAAATCTGCCTGTGGTCCGTTTGTACAATCTTCACGGACCACTGTACTCCGCGGACTACAGGTTGAGATTTTAGCAATTCGCGGATACGAAGGAAAACGGAAATTACAATGGCCGCACTGGGGATCGAACCCTCGTCTTCAATTGGCCCTCCATGCTCGCTACCTGCATAGAGAAGCTGCATTCCGAGTCAATCATAGTTTCTAAAAACTTGAAAATTTTCCTAACAGATGGTGATACCGTTTTTTATATTCCATTCCAAGAGCAAGTAATTTAAAGATATAGCATTAATTTTAGAAGTACTGGATGATTGCCACAGTGCTCAGGCTTATCCTCCAGCAGGACGCACTAACCTCGAACTGCAGTTTGGTTTCCGCAGCCTGGACGTCATCATCTGAGCTGCTGGCTGGTTCGTACCAATCGATGTTCAGCGTGATACCCACTTTTCCTGTAACACAGAGTAAGAAGTTCACACAGCCGAAGGATTTCACAGAAGCCAATTGTCGTCTAACGCCTAGCAGTACGGCGGAAACTCCAAAGTCATGGGGAAACGTCATCATCATAGATCGACTGTTGACGTTCGTCAAATTTAGGCAAGTAACTCTTCCGCTACGTACACGACCACGAACTCCTGGACCACCGGTATTGGGAGCTTTGCTGACGATGAGAGAGATACTGGGAACGTGTCAGATTTGTGACAGTGTGACGCTACCGAAAGCTGGAACGTTTACTCGTTTCTTTTTACAGTTTCTGACATTCCTACACCGGAATATGTCGCAGAAAATTCATCAACTATTCGAGTTACAGGGATGGGTTACAGTACTGATGCACTTCACAGGTGGAATCTAGTAACGAAACAGTCTTATTTGTATTAAAAATAGCATCTGGAATTTTTCACAGGGTTTCCTTAGTAATGTCAATATATATAAATCAGTATTTGTCCCGCCATCACAGAAAAACTACTGAATAGTATCAATCAAAGCTTAGAATCTGACTTAAAATTTCCGGCGTGTC
Organism: Vandiemenella viatica; assembly: GCA_031002005.1. Taxonomy (NCBI): domain Eukaryota; kingdom Metazoa; phylum Arthropoda; class Insecta; order Orthoptera; family Morabidae; genus Vandiemenella; species Vandiemenella viatica. The sequence continues at coordinate 3,559 of JARYHS010001689.1, read as the reverse complement.
TTATGATTCTGCCTATTCTGTTGCTGGAAAGGGAATAACAATTTAGTCTTAACCTTAAAATTTTTCACCGCTATTTATCGTATACTTCTGTAAAGTGCACAAGGCTACATCTTCAGTGCACACATGAAAGTAGTATGACACATCATGAATCTCACCATAATACTCTTCATCACGGTGCGTCTTTGTTTGTGAAAAATCGGGGATTAAAAACTGTAAAATTGTACAATATACCAGCAGAAAAACCATTTGATCAGTATAGGTTGATTTTTAATAAAACTGAGTTTTTAATGCAACAAAAATGAAAGTATTCAGACAAAAGAAGAAGGAACACTTGGGTGGTTTTAGGCGACGTATACCCAAGTGCCATAGTTTGAATCCCCTATAAGGATTATTTTTTAATATGTGCGTTCATTTTTGCTACTATTTGCTGTTTGTGCCATTTAAAATTTATTTTCACAAAAAATCACCTAATTTTAATCCTTTTTTCATCTAAGTGTTCACAAAAAAATGTGGATCAGATAAACTACATACACAATAGAAAAATTTGATAGAAGCATATTTCATTTACATTTCGAAACTACGGTGGAACCATACCGAAAATATTTTAATCTCGTTCACACACCAATATACACGCAGGAAAAACTGCAGTCTAAAGCCTTTCTCTAATGTTTAGAACCTTCCAATAATATTTCGCTGTCATTCACATATTAACACCTAGCCAACCGCCGAGTTTTCAAACTATGATGGCTAGAAGTCGTACGTTTAGCGGAACTTTCAAATTCCTAATTTTATTACTGGGTTGATAGGTTATCAGAAGTCTTTATTACACTTCCGACAAGTTGATTTGCTTCGTAGCAGAGTCGCCATAAAAGATTTTATTAAGTAAGTATACCTATTAAGCTATTCATTTCAAAGATTGCGTTCCATAGTTATTGTCAGTTTTATAAAATCGAGCAATATTGTAGTTGAGTACGAGAAATGTTCCTGAGCAAACCAAGTGTGGGGTGTACGTATTGTCGAATGTAAGCCGTTAATGTAAAATGTAAGTATATATAATTCATTCTTTAGTTAACGTACTTTAAAAAACCTGCAATTCAACATTTCTTCAGTCGGTTCAACAGAGAGAGTTAAATTTTTTTTATCATCCCCAGAACACATTATTTTTGCCTCACAATTCACTGCGTTTTTGTTTATTTGGTAACACATTGTTTCCATTAACTATTTCGTGAACAAATGGTATCAAAATTTAGTTCTTGAATAATAATATTTTTTCTGGAATTTTCTCACTCTTCGAGAACCCATCTAGTTACAGTTAGGCTTTATTTGACGATGCCCATCATATATTTGTTTCTATCACTTTCTTCTACCAGTAGTGTAAACTTAACTTAGCCTCGTAAAGAAAATTTCTGCTGAGTCGTATTGCTAGTCTCATTTCGTTCCAGTATATGACCAACATGCAGTACTTAACCCAATGCATTTCCAGTGTACAACTATACAGATTCATTCTTCGAACTCTGCAATCAGCTTCTCTCCCATAACATCATATTGTCCATTCATGATTCCGATTTAGTAAGCTGCAAAGATATACCCATTTTTCCTACTCCTAATAGTTCAGTTTTATATGTACAATCACCAGGAAAATATAACGCCAACGTTATTTAGCATAAAAATCTCACCAGCATCTCTTCTTCTATTTCTGCAGTAGTCTCTAAAATCGTCATGGAAAATTACAAAAACTACATTCTAAAGCAGTTCTTCCTTTAAGAGTTTTTATTTAATTTTCTTCTTTCTAGTATTCCTAAAATCCATGCTTCGCTACCATAAATTTCTGGGGACCACTCACAGAGTTTTAAATCTTCGTTCAGAGTCATAGATCAAAATTTGAAACTAAATTGTTTGTGTTTTTCAAGAAGGCTCTGTTTGCTAGTGCTGTTGTGTTTTTAACATCATTCTTGCTTCAGCCATCATTCGTAATTTTATTCCCTAAGTAATAGAATTCACTTACTTCTCCTATTGCATCCGATCCTATTTTTAAATTTGACCTACCGTTATTGTTATCATTTGTGCTACAATTCTTCACTTTTGTATTGATTTAGTTTACATTTAGTGTAAAATTTCCTTCAGTAACTTGTTCATACCATTCAGTAACTTCTCATGATCCTCTCTCTCTCCTGCTAACAGGACAATGTCGTCAGCAAATCCAGAATACTGATTTTTTTTCTCCTTGAACACTTGTGCCACAATCAGATTTATTTTTTACTCCCTTTATTGCTTCTTCTATATAGAAATTGAATATTAATGTGACTAGACTTTAACCTTGTCTCATATTTCATTAAAAACATTATAATATCTGACTCCTTTTTGGAAATTATTGGCCAGGAAAGAGGGAAAGTCAAACATATGGATTACAGTGACGAATATTCGATTATACAGGATGATTAACGAAGATATGCAAATATTTTAATATGTTATTCTACGAGTAAATGCACAGAAGAAAGTTAATATAAATTTAGGTCCACAAATGTTTAGTTACGGAGTTACGGCTAGTAAAAGATTTTGCCTCAAATTTAGCAACCTCGCTAATATGAAGCCACGAATGTATTGTGAAATTGTATGTACACTGTACAACTTCCTTAACACTGAGCTATGTTATTAATAGAAGCAGATTATCTGACACATTCATACTGTTTTAGTTAACTTTATTACCATCATTTTCCAAAATTAAATTCTCAACAACTTCTGCTGAAAACTTTGTGTAATTGCAGGAATTAAAAAAAAAAAAAAAAAAAAAATTGGGCCAAGTAGTTAATAAATTACAAATTTTCTCAAATTATTTCTTTACTTCACTGGAATTTATGGAAAACTATTGCAGATACAAGTCTGGGACTTGTTTTATTAAATTCACCAGATCAATAACAACAAAATAAATGGAAATCGTGCTTTACTGTCACTTCGTAGTTTTGAGATGGTTTAATATCAGCGGGGTTGCTAAATTACAAGCAAAATCTTTTATTGGTACTAACTCCGTAACTAAAAATTTCGGACCTATGTTTATATGAACGTTTCTCTTGTAAAATAACATATTAAAATATTTGCATATCTTCGTGGATCACCCTGTATGTAACAGGTCATATGTTGAAATGTAAAACCTATCTCAGGACGGGAAGTGAGTGAGTGTTGTATGAAAATAGCCGGGAGACCTGTGGAAGGAAAAAATGATTTATTACTGTGTGGAGAGTGGGCAGTACCTTTCTGCTGTGCTCTGTATTTGTCGTCGTAGAGGTGCCAGGCCCGCGCATGCGCCCTGAGGATGTTGTGGGTGGCGAGGTAGTCTCCGATTCCCGAGGCGTTCACGTCAGGAGCGTAGACTCCCGACATGCCGTACCCACGCGTGAACTGGTCCGGCTCGTTCACCGTCGCCCACCATTTAACCTGCAACCAAAGTACCGCGAATTGCACGCCCCTTAAATATAACGATCAAGTCACCATAACAAAATTAGACTTTCAGACAAAAGGACTCCAATATTCCACTACACGTTCCATTTTAAAAAGAGATTCC